>AWUE01013405.1:0-133168 GCA_001974825.2 Corchorus olitorius
TCTGCTCTCTCTCTCTCTCTCTCTCTCTCTCTCTCTCTCTCTCTCTCTCATCTCATTAGGTGCTCGTCACAATTGAAAATCGAAAAGACCTGCTTGTTACTCCCTTTCTTCCTTTTTAATTGTCCAATTTAACTAATTTATTTGTTTAAGAAATTAGTTCCTTAAATTTTATACAAAATTTTATTTGCTAAATTTTATACAAAATTTACTTTACCAAATTGTCCTACATTTAATTGGTATAGTTTAGTCCTGTCAACTATCATATCTAATGATTTTTATTGTTCCAAAGCAGGACAAATATGACATTTTAATAGAATTGGACAATTAAAAAGGAACAAGGGGCTGAGTTTGGACAATTAAATAGGAACATAGGGAGTAGTTCCTAATTTTAGGCTACTTTTCCGTTATGTACTATGTTGCCTAATATTTAGGTTTCAGAGGTCTTGAATAATATCAATGAATTGCAGACACTTTTTTGTTTTATGTTTAATATTGCGGCTGAGACGTTGTTTCTGTTATTTAAGTTATACACTTTTCATATATATCTTTTCCTCATCGTAAACCAAAGATGATTCTCTTTAAAAACTTTTGGAAAAAAATGGAAAAGAAAAACAAAGGGCTGATGAAGTTGAATCATTAGAGAGTTTCAAATTCCTCTTGGCGTTGTGCTTTATTAGGTTATCAACAACATTCCTCGTGTCAGTTTGATTATGTTGGCGTCTCATTTTACTTCAATAATTTTCTTGATCCATGGAAAACTTGACATCTTTTGGATGTTCTTAATCGTTATGGAGAGATTATTGATGTTTTTGGTTTTGTGAGATTCGTGAATTGTTTTGATGTGGAAAGGATTTTATATTTTCTCAATCAAATACGGATTGGTAGTTTCAAAATAAGATGTTTCAAGACTAGAGGTCGAAGTGACTCGGAATCACATATCCAAAGCAACAATCGTGTTCATGATGATAGAGGGAAAAGTGAAGCTAAAGAATTGAATAAGGATCAAGAACCTAATAAATTGCAGGAAGTTTCATACTCACAAGATCTCCAGGGGATTTGTGGGGATAAAGCATTGGCGGTCAATTCTCAAAAACAAGATCGAGTATAAGGTAAAAGTGCAAAAAAATCAATTTATCTTAGTTGTGATCTGGAACAAAGTGATACTGATAGATAACATAGAAGTGAAGTTGGTAGTGTCAAATTTCCAGATACGATTAACGATATTGATGATCAGCTTCTTTTTTATGGCTTTTACACCAAAGTTTCAGTCACCGTTATGGGAGGAGATATGGTTCTTACTAATTTTGAAAGTAAGGAAGAGATGTTGTTGGCCCTTGAATTAGATCATGAGTGGCTGATAAATTGGTTTGTCAATGTTAGTCCTTAGAAGGCAAGTGACGTCTATCAATCAAATTTATTCTAGTTGAACTTATCTGAAATACCTTATCATGCATGGAATAACAATTTTTTTTTCTCTGTAGGTTGCCTATGGGTTGAAGTGGTTACTTTGGATGAAGTCACTGCTAAGAATAAGTATTTGAATACAGGCAGTGTTTTTGTGCTACTTAAAAAAAATCTTTTTCCGGATGAGATCAACGTTTGTATTGTTGGTGAAATTTTCACCATTAAAGTCTCGGTTGAATCTTTCTCCTTCAATAACTGGCATGGTAACTGCAGAATTGCATTTTCCAATTGTTGTCCAAGTGATGACTTACCTTCTCAAGTTGCTAATTTGAATTCAAATAACGTGTTTTCTAATAACATTAGGCAACATCTTGAAGATGATTCACTTGATCATATTGTTGTTTTTAAATTCAAATACTAAGTTTTCTAATGATGATATGCAACATCTTAAATTTGATTCACTTTATCAGGTTTTTTATTCGAATTTAAATATTGAACATTCAGAATGAAGATAGGCAACACCTTGAAGTTGATTCACCTTATCAGGATGCTGTTTCAAATTCTAATACTAAGCCTACTCATGACGATAGGCAACATCTTGAAAATGTCATTGTAGCGACCCATAGTGAAGGAAATTTAAAAGATTACAGAGATGATGATGAGTTAGTAGGGTTTGATGTTGACAAGGATGTGTCAAATGGGCCAAATGCAAGGTGTGTGAAAAGAAAAAAGAAGAAGAATATGAGAAGAGGGGTATCAAAATTGATTTTTGGGGGATGCAGCTATCGTCGATCTTGATTCTGATATCTCCTTATCTGATGAAGATATTAGAAATAGAAATGATAATTTGCTAAGGGAGGCTGAGGAAACTCTTGAGGTGAGTAAGGCGCTTGGCATCAAGTTCGTTGAAGATAAAAACTATATCGTCTCTATATTATCGGATTTGTAAGATTTTAATTTGGGTGCTGTTTCTGCTGTGGGTGATCTTATCAATATGTGAATACTTAGTTGGAACATAAGAGGTTTGGTTAGAAGGGAGAAGTGCAGGGTAGTTAGATCTGTTGTTGAAAGGTGCAAGGCTGAAGTGCTTTTGATTTAAGAGATTAAGTAGAATGATGTTGATGAAAGGCTCTTCACGTCAATTTGAAGAAGGGGTTGTTGCAAAAGAAAGATTTCTAATACGGTTGGAAGTGCATGGTGTTTAATTTCTTTATGGGATGAAATTTTTTATCTACAGTTGTTTATTGTGGAACTTATGGAGAGGCAAGATTTGTTCCCAAGGATTTTGCTCTGGCACGAAACAAAGATGGCAAAGTGGTGGAGTTTGGCTTTTTGATGGTAATGAGTGGAGATGGAGAATCGGTCTTGGAAGGACTCCTTTTGTTTGGGAAATTGAGCAATGGCAAAACATTTGGATGTCTTGGCGAAATATTAACTAGTAGAAGGTGCAGGTGATTTTATTTTATTTTTTTGAAACACAATGAAGATTTATATATAAAAATATAAATCAGAGTTACTACTAACGGAGAATGCCACAGCACCCAGCGGCATATATTGTAAATGACAAAAGAATATACAATCCAGACCAGAATCAAGGCTCAAATTGCCTATAAAGTTCCAGCCCAAAGCAAAAATACCAAGCCAACAATAACTTGTGGAACAAAACACAAAACACCAGCAAAAATACAGCCATCTAAATGCAACCCCGTTGTTACACAAAGCAAAAACTTGGTACCAGGAAGGAGAAAGCCAAGCCATGTGGGAAACTATGAAAACAGGTTGAGGAGAGTGCCAATATAAACAAGGGAGGCAAAATTAGCAATCACAAAAAGGAGCTTTTAGCGTCAAAGTAAGCTGCAACAACCACGAAACCTTCTACAAGATATGGTTGTAAACCAGAACCCCATATACCCAATAGATTAGTGAAAATTACCAGCAATGGCAAGGAGAAGACAACACTCAAAAACTAGAGCCAAAAAGCGATAAAAGGGAAAGAGCACACACACTCATCGAGCCAAAAGCAAGACTGTACAGAGACACCTAAACAGCCCAAAAGTAAAAGAAAATTAAAGTAACTAACTGGTAGGGTGTGTTTTCAAATCCTCATATTCAATCTCCACAAGCTTATTAATGACGTCTTCATCTTTATCCTTAAAAGACAAACCAAGCAGCTGACCAATTTTCAATATCTCTTTTGCTTCTTTCCTAAACAAATTGTTCTAAAATGTATGTCCTCATACGAAATGAAATTATCATCTTCTAAGATTTCAAGGGCGTAAGATGTGCCATTAACAGACTTAAAGTGGGTCTTTTTCCTACTCCAATTATGCTTGCCTCGTTTCTTTTTCTTTTTATGAAATTTATATTTGATGCCCTTAGAGGCTTCCATACAATCACTTGGATGGGCTGAAGATGGAGTAGAATGGTCTTTATTGTCTAAGGCAGAAGCAATATCCCTAACTTAGTCATTCATAGCAGGCACAATAGCAAAATCCATGGGAGAATCATTTGGGACAGTGGAGATATCCAGCAGCCCATAATCAAAAGAGTTCCTAAAGTGACTTCTTTATAGTTCAACTCCTCAGCAAGAATCGTATTAATTTCCTCTATAATTCGAGGATATACACTAAAGCAAGGGCTCCCCAAGGCACTGGAAGAATCTGAATCAGATTCATGAGAGTAGTCAACCTGAAAGTCGCTCTCAACAACAAGCTCTGCGGAGTTAGAGATTGTACCATCCTCTATAGAAAGTGATCCCATTTTAGAATTTCAATCATGATCCCAACTAATGCTTGGCCAAGAAGACAATTGCAACGTTTGAGACCAGTTGAACTGAAGCTATTAGAGTTTAGAAAATCTCCTAACACCACCTTACTAAGACAGAAAGGATAAGACAAAGGGGCCAAGTAAAGCTTGTCAATATACTAAGAAACCGGAGAAAGTCCATTGGCATGAACAACAATATTAGTAGAGGCTATCATGCTATCTAACTTATGGAGATGACCAGGAGTAATAGAGCCCAATAAATTTCCAATTTTGATTCTTATAACCAAAAAGCCATTTTCCATCAAAATTGAAAAAAGATTGGGAGACAAACAAGGAATGGATAAAGAAAAATCCTTATTGATTTCAGCATTAAGTTTCTGAGTTTGGTTGTAATCCTCACAGCACCCAAATCTACTTCACAAGCTTAATTAACATGGTTGTTTAGACTCGCATCTTATAAAGAGAGTGACGAACCATTTACACCCTTCCTAGGATCCATAGGTTCATCACAAGTAAGAGTAGTAGCACAAACGCCTTTATCTTTTCAAATATCCTTAACAGATTCAACATTTGGGTTAAACTGAAGAGGGTTTCGATGCTTGCAACTATATAAAGGCTTCTCATAAATATTGGATCCTCTAGCTCTATAAAACCTAAGCTTAAAACACCTAATCCAAATTTGATCCAGAGCAAATAAAAGACTATCAACAACATCAATATCCACTAACCTCATAAACCCATATCTATAACCTCTCTGATTCAACTTAGCAGGAACATAAACATCAACAATTTCACCACAGGATTTAAAAATTTCTTTGAACAGTAAGAGGGCTTCCATGGAGAGCTATGTTTAAAGCTATCATGGGAAGATCGGTGGCCGTAGTAATGATGGCAATGAGGATGCCAAGTAGATGGGTGGTTGTTCCAAATCCGATTCCTAGCATAACCCTCTCGAAATCTACCATGGAATCCACGATTGAAACGGTTCCAACGGTGGAGTGGTCGCCAATTCCACCGATTCATCATCAGAGGTTCAAAAACATGAGGAGGGCGAAGAGATCTAAGAAGGATCGGTGAAAAGGGGAAGAAAAAGGAGCAGAGGTTATGGGTGGAAAGTGGAGGGGTGAGATTGAGAACTGTAGCAGTAAGGTTCGCCATTGTTGAGCGCAGGGAAGGACCGCTCCATCGCTGGTATTTGTTTCAAACCCAAAGCTTTTTCATATCCTCTCCCAAGACTTGATGAGATCACTGTGGATGTTGATGTGGACCCAAGATGGAAGCATTGCACAAAAAGAAGAGAGAAGCTATGTTGTTGTTATTATGCAGCCAAGGAAGAATATTTCTATTTCAAATACTTGTTGGGATGATCTTGCAAAGGGGGTTTTGATCGTAGCTTATTTGTTTAACTAGCCTGCTCTTTTTTTCGTTTTTCTTTTGATGTGCTAAACTGATTGGTTGATGAGCTCAGTTCTGTTCTTTGTTTTCTTGCACTCTTTCGTGCTTTTTCTTTAATAAATTAATTTTCCTTTAAAAAAAGGATGTGTCAAATGATGGTTATATTATCAATGATAAGCAGACTCATAGACAAAGAATGAAGGCTAGTGGAAGGAATATTAGAGATTTGGAGGATATTGAAGAGGACATTAAGGAAGATTAATTTAGTAATCTGCTGGAGAAAACTAAGAAACATAGTAAAAGTTACTCCCTTTGTCCCTAATTATAAGTCCCTTTTTGGTCAACCAACACAAAACTTCGGCCAATGTTTATAAAAAATATATAAAACAAAATAATTTCTAAAAATAACACTTATAAACTTTGAATTACAAACTTTTCAGCACATATTTATTTAAAATTAATGTTTTCATATTTTTTTATAAATAATTGGTCAAAGTTTGGTGTTGATTGACCAAAAAGGGACTTATAATTAGGGATAGAGGGAGTAAATAAGAAGATTAAGTTACAAAGAGCAAAGTCATAAAATTTAAAGCAACAAATAGGGTCTTTTAAATAAATCCATTTGTCTTAAAACAAAATTAGGGGAAGCAGTCGATGATTCTCTTTCAGATGATGACTTCCGAAACAGAAATTGTATCTTGATGGAGGAAGCCCAAGAAATGTTGGAAATTGGGAAAATGTTGGGCATCTCTTTAATTTGATTATGATGATAGTTTGATTCTAAATGAATTTAAGGCTATTGAGGAAGAAGTTTAGTGTTCCATGTTGGACGTTTTGATGCAATTTGGTTTGTGGATGCCTGAGACTGGTCTAGTGATTTAGGATTAGTTTATGGGTACAGTTGTCACCGTGGTTTTTTTCGTTGTTTATGGTTCTGGTGTATCATTTTTTTTTAGTTTCCGTACTGTGGGTAAAGTTGTTTCTAGTTTGCTCATGTTCATTACATAGCGACTTAATCACTTGTTTAATCAATAAAATATTCCTATATGTATATTTGTTGTTAATTCTTAATAATTAATTTTTTTTGAAAGGCAATCCAATGGGAATTCATTGATTAAAGAAGCAAAGAAGCAGAGTCTAAGAAACAGAGACCCTACAACAGTACACGAGCAGCAGAGGCTCTACACCAGAACAAGAACAAGTAAAAACAAACAGCAACCAACAAGATTAATCAAAAGAAGCAATAAGCGGCACAATACGCTCAACTCCAGTCTTGGCGAGTTCGTCACCCTCGCTATTAGCTTCTCTGGACGGTTCTAAAATCTTTCAGTTTCTCTGCCAACAAAGTAATAATAGTTACCTATTTCCTGAATCTCCAGGGGACTTCATCAGGTTTAGTCACCCAGTATATGGCATTTTGGGAGTTATTCTCAATGACCAACCCATGAGACAACGCCCATCTAGAAGCCGGAAACAACACCACAGGTTCCTTGATAGCAATAATCTCCGCCTCATTAGAATCGGTCACGCCAATGGATTTAGAGAACTTCATCCATGTCTTACCCTTCTCATCTCTAAGAATACCCCCAACCCCCGCATCCCCTGGTTTACCCCTAGCTGCTCCATCAACATTAAATTTCAAGAACCCAGGATTTGAAACACACCAAGAAGCAGTTTTACCATTACTCATAACAACTCTCGGCACACTAACTTCATTAATACATCGATAAAGGTCCATAAATGAGCTATCCACATCAGGCCACGCTGCTTTAATCCAACACATCAATCTAATTTTGATAACATCAAGAAGTTGATGAAAATCAAACACCTTTCTGTTAAAAACAATATCATTGCGGCGGAGCCAAATAGACCAAGTGATAGCGAAAAAAGCCATTCTCCATATGCTTACTTTAGAATAATCCATTAAGGAAAAATTCCAAGAGATGAAAAAATGGATAGGGTCTCTAAGGGCAACCCACTCCACATTCCATAAACGACAACAGGCCATCCAAACCAGCCATGAGAACTTGCAACAAAAGAAAAGATGCTCCATATCTCAACTTCTCTACAACAAAAAGCACAAAGAGAAGAGTCAATGGGGATCAAACCTCTCTTATGAAGTTCATACTTTACTACCATTTTCCTTCGAAAGAGCTGCCAAACAAAAAATTCAACTTTGGGAGGCGCCAAACCTGTCAAACAAGCTTCCAAACACCCTCCTTTTCAACTCGAGAATAAGAAAAAGCCCTGTAGAAAGAATTACCCGAGAAATGACCCTTCGAATTATAACTCCAAACAAGCTTGTCATTCGAGTTTTCAACCAGGAAAAAATCATTATTAGTCTCATTAAAATTATGCCATTGCTCCACTTCCCAATCAAACGGGTTCCTTCTAAGTTCCACCTTCCATCTCCATATGCTTCCATCATAAACACCAAACTCACATGCCTTGCCAACTTTTGCTTTAGCCAGCGCAAAAATCCTAGGAAAAGATGACCCATTCACTCATTTATCATTCCAAAAATACACCCTTCTCCCATTACCAGTAAAAATCAACATACCACCTCTAGTGAACAAAGAAACATCATCAACACCAGCCAATGGTCTAAAAATGACACGCCACAAAGCTGAACAATTTCTATTGCCCCTAAATGGAGTTAAACCTTCACCATTAAGCCCATTTTTTCCAACAATAACTTTACGCCATAAGCAATTATTCTCATTACCAAACCTCCACAACCATTTAATAAAAAGGGCTTTATTCCTCAATCCTAAATCGAACAAACCCAATCCCCCACAATCTTTAAATTTACAAAGAGTAATCCAATCCACATAATGAATTTTTCTCCCAACCAACCCACAAAAATCTCCTCATCAATTTATCCAGCTCCATTTTAAACAACACCGGCAATGGGAAAAGAGACATATAGTAGATTGGGCAGCTAGCCATAACAGATTTAATAAGCACCAATCGACCCGCAAAAGACAAGTGCTTACCCTTCCAATTTGCAAGCTTTTTCTTACACCCCTCCCTCACTAGTTTCCAAATAGCAATGGAATTTGGCCTAGCTCCAAGAGGTAGCCCCAAATACATACACGGCAAGGAACCCACATTACATTTAATCTCATCAGCCCACTCTTTAACCTTATTTTGATCAATATTTATCCAAATGAGACTGCTTTTGGCAAAATTAATCTTTAAACCTAACACTAATTGGAAGCAACAAAGGACTTTTCTAACATTTTTGACTTGCTCCACTTTAGCTTTGCAAACAATGAGTGTATCATCAGCAAATTGAAGGTGGGACACATTCACATTCCCAAAATCAATTCCTTGAAATAACCCAATATCAACAGCTTTACTAATGAGTAAACTCAAAGCTTCACCTATCACATTGAAGAGGAAAGGGGAGAGTGGACAACCTTGTCTCAACCCTCGAGAAGCAGAGAACCTCTTACCAGCCGAACCATTGATCAAGACTGAGATTGTAGGTATAGTGACACACCTCATGATCCATTGAATCCACTTCTCACCAAAAGCCATTTTCTTCATAACAAACTCCAAAAAATTCCAATCCACACTGTCATAAGCCTTCTCAAAGTCGACTTTGAAGCACACACCACCTTCTTTACTTTTCTTCATAGAATCAACCACTTCATTGGCAATAAGAGAGCAATCCATAATCTGCCTCCCTTTAATGAACGCAAATTACGATTCCCCAATAATTTCAGGCAAAACAGCTCTCAATCTTCTAGAAAGAAATTTGGCTAGGATTTTATACAGACTTCCTACAAGGCTTATGGACGAAACTGTACAATCTTGGAAGCACCATCACATTTCGGAATCAACGTAATGAATGAATTATTAACGTTGAAATTAAAATTCCCTTTGCAAAATTCAGCCAAAAACTCCATAATCTTCTCTTTCAAGAGCTGCCACTGTTTCTTTATAAAGCTAAAATTAAACCCATCGGGTCCCGAAGCTTTATCCCCATCGCAGTCCTTAATGGCATCCCACACTTCAGCTTCTTCAATTGTTCTTTCAAGCCAGATAACATTCTCCTCTGACACTTTTCTGAATTTAACATCAAAAACCTCCACTTTCGCAGAAGTTTTAAGATTGTAAAATTTTTCAAAAAAAATTTGAAATACCTTCTTTTACTTCCTCAGGTTGATCCACCATTCTTCCTTCAATCTCAATTTGATCAATCTATTTCCTTCTAGCTCTCTTTGTTGCCATCAAATGGAAGAACTTCGTGTTCTTATCGCCTTCTCTAAGCCACTGCAATCTTGCCTTTTGTTGCCACGACCTCTCAATAAATCTGTACAACTTCCATAATTCACATTTTTTCTCAGCTAACACCAATCTAAGATCCTCCATACCATTCCCCTGTTGGAGTTGTAACTCCAAAGAATTAATTTCACCCTCCAAATTCTCAACCTTTTGTTGGTCAGATTTACAAAAAATATTATACCATCCTTAAGCAACCTCAATAACTCATACAAATTAGCCACTCTGCTGCCACAATTATTAACATCATTCCAAGCCTTAAGAAACATTTCTTGAAAGCCTTCCACTTCCAACCAGTGAGAGAAAAATTTAAAAGCCTTAGGACCCCAATTTAAATTCTCAACACTCAATAAAATGGGATTATGGTCAGATAAGGACTTAGGTTTCGCTTTCTGCTTCAAATCAGGGAAATTAAGAACATCAGTACTCACCAAAAATCTGTCCAAACGGCTGAAAGATCTACTGTTGCTCCAGGTAAACTTCGCTCCCATTAAAGGCAAATCCACTAATTGCATATCATTAACAAACTCACAAAAAGAGTTCATACCTTGAGAGTTAGGCGCTACCCCTGATCTTTCCTCAATAGACATTACTGAATTAAAATCACCCCCAAGGATCCAAGGATGATCAATCTGCCTCTTCAAAGCAATGATTTCCTCCCAAAGTTTTTGCCTATCACCCTCTTCATTAGGCGCATAAACATTCCCTATAACACACTGAAACCCCGAATTCTTTAAACAACCAACGCAGAAAATATATCTAGGTTCAATAATAGCCAACTCCAAGGAGAAAAAATCTGTATTCGAAATCGAAATCAACCCACCAGCTAAACCCACTGCATTAGAAACCTCCCTATCTGAGCTATTCTTACCCCAAATCGAACGAATCAACCTACTCTCCATCTTCTCAATTTTTGTTTCTTGAATCATCAAAAAATCAACTTGAAATGGCTGTCAAAGAAGAGCTGATGAAGAGAAACCTTTTACAACTTGATGTTGCATTGTGTCCCTTCTTCTAAAAAGAAGTGGAGTCTGTGTCTCACCTTTTTATAACTTGTATTTGCTCTTGGAATGTGTGGATGAAGTGTTGCAACCTTTGGAAGATTGAACTGGTCACTCATAAGGAACCTGCCATTTTCTTTTTAGTGTGGCAAGGTATGGGACACGATCTTCACAATCCTCTTATTTGGAAACTGACTTTCTTTGTCATTGTGTGGTCTATTTGGCTCTTTAGGAATGAAATGGTTTTCACTGGAAGCAATTTGATGAGGCTGAACTAATATCTCTTATTAAATGGAGAGTGGCTTGGTGGTCAAAAGCTAAATGGCCATGTATTAATGTCTCGGTGTTGGATATTTATAGACATCCTTGTTGCGTATCAGTAGCCTGTGTTAAAGCCAAGTCTAATCGTAACGTTACTTGGAGTCCTCCTCAATAAGGTATGCTAAAGTTCAAAGTTGATGGGGCAGTGAAAGGAAAGCCAAGACCAGGAGGTATTGGAGGTATACTTAGAGATGAATACGGAAATACGCTGACCGAGTTCTCAAAATCGGTCGAAATATGTGACTCAAATGAGGCGGAAGTTCTTGCAATAAGGGAGGCTATGATCATCTTTTGTGCTTCAAGATGGACAACGTCTCATGGCCTGATCCTCGAGAGCGACTCGAGTAATGCTGTTCTAACCCGCCAATGGCTCCTTGGAAAGTCAAGAAGTGGATTGCGCAGGTTCCTTTGCTTAGTAAAAAATTGAGGAGCTTGAGAATTCAGCATACACTAAGAGAACATAATGAATCTGCAGATTCTTTAGCTAAAGCAGGGGTAGATAGACAAATGTCTTGGCTTCATATGGCTGCATGAGAACTATCTACTTCTAGCTGGATGTGCTTGCTCTTTGTGTATTTTGTAAGAGAGCGATAGTTAATTCACCTTTCTTTGTGGGTTTCGTCGTGTTTAAAGCATTGTGGTTGTAGGAGGAATTGTATTTTTGTACATCTTCACCTATTGCTTAATAAAATGCCTCTACTTTTCAAAAAAAAATCAACTTGAAACTTAGTCACCACATTTCTAACAGATCTTCTCTTCTCTTTCCTTCCAAGACCTCTGATATTCCAAGTCAATATCTTCATAAATAACGAGAAACAAGCCGCATCAGGACAATCGAGATTGTACTCAATCTTTCCTTCCAAGACCTCTGATATTCCAAGTCAATATCTTCATAAATAACGAGAAACAAGCCGCATCAGGACAATTGAGATTGTACTCAATCTTCCTCTTCAAGAGTCAACAACCTAGAAACGATTTGACTCCTATCATCAACAAACTTGATCCCCAAAACAGAACTAATATCAAACATATCCTCAGCATCTCTCATAATTCTTAATAATTAATATACGTAAATATCAAATCTTATAGTCAGATTGAGTTGTCCTACTATATATAATTCATGTGCTTTTATGAAGTAAGATTAATTTTTGTTAACTTTTGTTTTTTGGTTGAATGGAAAACAATTTTTGTTTATTCGAAAGTATCTATAGATATACTAGTTTAATTGCAACTAAAATAAATGTGTCGAAAACAAGAAAAATGTTGTAGTGATTTGTATTGTTTGGAGTCAACTGCATGACAGTGAAACCCCTGGGGAAATGCATTATGCAACTATATTTTCGAATAGGATCGATCTCTTTTTTTTTTTTGGATAATTAAGCATTTATTACCCAAAAGAAGCAGAAAATCTGCATGTTTACAAGTTTACAATCATAGAATCATGATGACATAAAACAGAAATAAAGAACAAGAGACTAAGTAATTCCTAAAACAGTTAATCCCCAGCTCTGACAAAGCCTCCTATTCACATACTCAGACGAGACTCCAGCTAGGCCATGAAGTTTAAATCTGATCATGTCTGCAACTTTACCAAATACCTCCTCAGTCGATTGTTGCTGCCCTTTAAAGTATGTAGAGTTCCTTTCTAACCAAACTTGATTAGAATAGGATCGATCTCCTTTACCCTAATTTTCTTATTTTAAAGAAGGAAAAAAGAAAGAAAGAAAGAAACAAATATTCCTGACCCATGATCAATCTTTGAGCAAATTATTCTTGGGCAGCAACGTGGCTAGGTTCTAACTTCCAAGTCTGTTGTTGACTATAAGATTGACTGATGACTGAGGAGACTGAAAGGGGCAATCAGTATTATAATAATAAGGAGGAAGGAGATCAGAAGAGCAAAAGGATTTTCACAATTTCAGATGCATTCAAAAGCCCAAGATAAGCCGTGCTTGACAAAAGCCCCTCCCAAAAGCCACACGCCATGCACTCTCTCTCTCTTTGTTTTTTTTTTTGTCTCGGTTTAAACAAATCAAACGTCCCACTCCACTTGTTTTTCACATGCATGGACTGACATCGCCACTCATTATCCCACATGCACATGCAAATGTGAAATCCCCATTTCTCTCTCTTCTCTTGGCTTCACCTTGTTGATTATAATTACGATTAAAAATGTTATTACTCATACTAGCAATCTTGCTTTGCTTTGCTTTGCTTAGAGTTCCAACTTCCAATTCATATACTACACATTCACAATATTGGATGGGTGATGAATGATGGAGGAATGATGAATGATGATGATGATGATGATGGCATGATGACGAATTATTAATCCTTTTAATTGCCCTTTTCTTTTTTAAAGAAATATTATTAATTGCGTAAAACTATTTTAGTGGGCGTGAGAAAATATTTAGGGGGGAACCCTCCACGCACTTTCTCTTGATGGGAACAATGCACATTGGAAAAGCTATAATAAGTCGGTCCCCCTTAAAAGTACGATGCATAAATAAAAACTCCATCCATGAAATTGAAATCAATATCTCTCTCCATTTCTTTCAAAGTGTTATTGAGTAAGAAAGAGAGAGAGAGGGAGAGGATCCCATGCATGATTATTACGTATACACCAATACTTGCTATTCTCTCTCTCGTATTTTTCCCTCCCTTTGAAAGGAGCAAAAAAAGAAAAGAAAAAAGCAAAGATGTTTTAATCAGTCGTTTTGGCTCCTTGTTGTTGGGCTTTTTATTACTCTTACAAGACTCAGTATATCCCTTGGGGCCCCAACATATAATCATAGAATTTCAGCTCTTTCTTGCTGTTTTTTCAACTCATCTTCTTTTGCTCGTAGAATTTCTTCTGTACCTTCTGCTCCTGCTCCTGCCTCTCAGACTCAGTCCTATATATCCCTATATATACCAATATTCCAAGCTGCTAACAGCTAGCATATATACACATACACACATTTATGGTGATATATATATATACATATATATATGAACAACTTATCACACTTACAATTTCTTATCCAATATATAATATATTTTCCGGTTTGAATGCTATATAAATCATCCGTGTATCACGTTATTTTTTAAGAGAAAGAAAATTATTTAAAAAAGAAGAAGAAGAAGAAGAAGATGTCTATGTCACGTTAGCCACTTAAAAATGATTATTAAATTGAATAATTACCTGGGCACCTCAAAATAAATTGAAAGAATCATAATATTCATTACATGCATGTGGTCATCTCTACTGATTTTTTTTCTTGTTTTACCTCTAAATATTTATGTGTATATATATATAATTTTGGTTTCAATCAGTAACACGTGGATTCATCACTTATATATTTTCATATCATTATTATATATCAAGCATGATTTTAAACTTAGTACTCTAGTAGTATTATAACAAAATGATTTCAAACATATATTTTGAACGAACCCATCATGATCCCCATGTATTGTAATAACTTTATAATCCTTGATTATATCTATTGTGTATATAATAATATACGTACAGATATACAAATACTCTTTCAATAAATTTCAAGCGTGAATGAAAATTGTTGCAACTTCTAACATGCGCACAAATTAGACTTTGTGTCACTAAGAATAAGTACTTATCAAACTTCATGTGGATATATATGTTGATATTCTATGCGAATTATAGTTTCAAGCTCAGCCCGCCGGTGAGACTACTGGCCGGGATTTATCCGGCGCCCAAGCCCAACAGCAACACCACCAGATGGCATTGATTGAAGAAGGTTAATTGAGAAAAAAGTGCAACATGTGAAAGTGTGAAAAGGAAAGGTTTTTGTGAATTATGCAATCATTCTCAAATCAAATAAGTGTGTGAATGCCAAAAGCAAACTTAATTAACCCTAAATAAGTAGAAAAATGTTGTTTTGTGTGTTAAATGGGCTCTTAAATCGAGAAGAAATGGGGGTGGGTAGGCCGGGGTGTCCACTTTTTCTAGAATCTTGATGGTGAATTTTGGGTAGAAAGATATATCCCCCCATCATTATAATGCTCCTTGTTTTCATTTCTCATTATAATGCTCCTCTCCTCCTAGTCCTAGCTTTCATGCTTTATTTCCAAGCTTAAGTCATTCCATAAATTTCCATGCCCATGCACTGTCAACCTGAGCCCACGCCTCCCATCTTTTTTACTGCTCCCCTTTTTTTAACCATTCCCCTTTGTCTTCGTGTTTAAAGTAATTAAACTGCCCAAAAACCTTATGATTTGTTTGTTTGTATTCTAATTCAACACAAAATTTTCATCATCTCTCCTAAATGAAAGTGTTCATGACATGCTAGTTGTTAGAAAGCTTGAAAAATGAAAACCAACCGCCCTGACTATATATATATATATATATATATATATATATTTAACGTGAGGCAATACATATTAAGAGTATTTTGTTGATTGACTTGTCGTTGAAAAAAGTCCCTTTTGTTACTTGGTAGTATATTATATATATTAGTATTAGTACTAAAAACAAAGAGAAAGAGGGCATGTTTTGATGGGCTGGAAAGAAAGAGTAGCAGCTTTTCAGGAAAAGATGAGGCTCTGATAACAGCAGCCATTGCTATTGCTGCCAATCAAATACTAAATAATTAAATCCAAGTTTTAACTCAAATAAAAATGGTAGTAATTAATCCCGTACAGTTAATGCAGGGAGGGTGGGGGGCACATGGTTAAGCAAAGGAATGTCCTACCAAAGGGGCCAAAGCCCACCACGTCGCTGTGTTTCTGTTTCGATTCTCGGGTTATATGGGGAAACACCATCATGCATGCCAAAGTCCCCTATTTTATTTGTTTTTTTATAAGAATCATTTTAATTTTTTGAAGAGATTAAAATTATAAATGCACAGAATACCCGTAAACCGTTAAATGATTAGTAATATTATCGAAACGCTAATTTATGAGCCAACAAACCCCAACTATATCATAAATAAACTACCTACCTATCAAATAAACAAACAAATTACAAATAAACTCACATTCCGTGAGAATTGAACCCAAGACCTCATGGTCTGAGTAGACTAGAACTAAGAGTCCAGTACTCTACCACCAGGCCAAATATCTGATGGCCCTATTTTATTTGTTTAATACTATATAATTACCTCTTAATAACATACTACTATATACTAACTCTTAAATCAATTTGTTTAATTTCTTTATTATTCTTGACAGGTAGTCTCATCATGCTTTGCCACTCCCTCTGCTCCTCTCCACTTGTCTCATTTCCAGACTTATTAGCATGCAAGTTTTCAAACTTCCCCTTTTCCCTCTTTTCAATTTAATATATGCTACTACTACTAATATAATCAGATTACTCCCAACACACAACTGACATCTGTTTTTCTTCTTTTTTTTAATACGAAAATGAAGAATTCAAGAAAACAGGCTTTGCAGTTGCAGGGGAATTGATGTTTTTTTTTAAGATTGTATAAAGAGGCTGCTGTAACATTAGTATATATAGTACTATAATTAATTTGTAAGAGCTGAGCTGATCAAGATTTTCAATGTTAAAAATATAGTATTTTTTGGTATTAGCCTTTTGTTTTTAAAGGTTTTTTGGTATTAACCTTGATAGTTGGTGACCCATTGGATTTCAATTATTTTGGAGTCGAGTCACATTGAATCTTATATAAGTAAATTTTTATTGTACTTATTTTCGACATTTACAAGATTAGTTTGAATCCAAGACTTAATTTGTTTAATAACAGAAATTGAACTCATTCCACTTAATTGATTATTTTTTTTTAACAATCGATCACCTTTCACCAACAAGGTGTTGCTAAATGTTAAAAAATATACATATGGATATTGGGAATTGAATTGAAATGAAGATGATGTATATAATTAAATTAGTATATATATATATATATCTAGTAATTGTTAATTATGATACTATATGATCCTCAGCATCCAAAAGCAAGCGAAGCGTGGGATATCTTAGAAGGCAAATGTGAAGCAGATGGGTCCAAAGAGGGGGCGACGTGATGGGGTTTTTCTGTTGTCTGAATTTACACATTCCAATTGTAGTTTAATTTGTTTTTTCATTTTTTTAATGTAGGGATGGGTAGACATTCCCCTAAAACCTCCCATTGGGGCTAAAAAGGACCTTTTTGTGATATTCTAAAAAGAAAGAGCCTTTACAGTCATTTTCTCCTTGGAACATGCCCGAAAGTTGTTTGCTGAGGGACCCTTTTTTTTTTTCATACTAGTACTAGTATATAATTTTTCTTCCATTACAAAACAGGTGGAACATAAATTTCGTCTCTTAATAAATGAAGTCAAAAAACTATTACGGTTGGACCTCCCTAAGCATAATATAAGAATACTACATCATTAATATTATTTAATCTAACTGACTGACTGACCACCATCTCTCTCTCTCTTTTTCTCTCCTCCCTTTCTCTCTGCAACTATTTCATATCTCTCCCCACAAGCTTCCAAACAAAGAGAATTAAATGGAAAGTGAGATTTACAACGTTTATTCTCCTTGTTGTCCTCTGTTGTTATGTCTACAATGAAACAGAAGACAACAATTCTTCTCTGGTTAATGGGTGTCCTTCCTGTTCTTGATTCCTCAACTCCAACATATATATGCATATGGCAGTAATCACTCACAAGGTTTTTTTCATCCATGGCTTATGTTGAGATCAAGATTAAGCTGGGGATTCGTTTTCATAAATTCAGTTCTTCTTCTTCTTCTTCTTGTTATTATATTCGAAACAGGCGGTTTATTGGGTATTTGGGTTATCGGATATGACCATGGTTCCTGCTGAAAACCTTTCTAGTAAACAACATAATATTCATCAGCATCTCCTTCCTCACGGTGGTGGCGGCGGCGGCGGCGGCGGCGGCGGCGGCGGCGGCGGGGTTTATGGTTATTGCGGAAGCAGTTATTATAACAACAAGAGTAGAGATAGTTTTGGTGTTATGAGCCGTGTCAACGGGTATGAGTATTACAGTGAAGGTTGCTTAGGATCTGATCTAAGTGCTAATCCCATGGCGGAAGAGGAATCAAGAACTAACAGTCTTAACGAAGCTGGGTCCAGCTCCAAGGACAATCAAGAAGATCATCACACTCACACTCAGACTCAGAGAGATCATGAAGGTTGGCTCCAACTCAGTATAGGCGGTCAGAGTCAAGCAAGGAGATATGATGATGATCACAAGCAGCATGATCCAACGGCGGAGAGAAGAGGAGGTTTGGTGGAACTTGATCTATTACCGGGCGGTGGGTCTCACCTGCAGGCAAGGCCATTAACACCTATGTTTCACATGCCCATGCCGATGCCGCCTGAGTTTCGAGCTCCACGTCCACCGCTTATGCATACTTTTACTACTTCTTTATTCTTTCAACAACAACAACAACAAGCAGCAAGTAGCGGAGAAATTAGCTGGGCATTTAGGCCCTTATCGCACAATATAGCACCCGCTCCTGCCTCCTCTTCTTCTTCTTTGGGCTCCTATTTTGCCAGACCATTTCAGGTGCAATCCGGATTCATGGATGTCGCCGGTCCCAGCTCCGATGTTCGACTCATTGATCCTCCTACAAGACCCCATTCCGGCATTTGGTTTATTTTACAAGCCTCACAAAATCAGTAAGTCCGAAAAATAAAATTAAAAGATAATTAAGGCAACAAAATAATAATAATAATAATAATAATAATAATAATAAAGATTAGCCTCACTTTTTGTTTATGTTTGAATGTTTCAGAATATTATTAATAAAGAGTTCCTTTCTTTCTCTGATGATATTTGCTTTGGGGTTTTCCATTTCAGAGCTAAACAACCCTTCTTGCCTCAATTACCAAAGAGCTACCTCAGAATCAAGTAATTAATGATATACTATTTCTACTTCCTTTTTCGTTTTTTTCTTTCTTTTTGCAGGTGTTCATGGAGAAACACAAACTCCTAAAATATCATCTTCTTTTTTCGCTTTTCAAAACATAAACTGAATTTACTTTCATTATGTCCAAAATCTGCAGGGACGGGAAGATGACAGTGAGGTTATTAATCAAGTATCTGGTTAACAAGCTGAGACTGGATAGCGAATCCGAGGTATTCAATGCAACTCCATTTTTCCATTAATTAACCTCCAAAAATACATATACTTCATTTTGCACTATCTCACTTGCTTTAGCTTAACTAAACATGACGGTATAAATGAAGACAAAAAGAGAAATTTAATTCAAGTCATCATCTTGTTTTATCTTAGTAGTAATAATATTAATTATACGACTTGGTTGGTGTTCCAGACATGACAGAAACATCAGAACTAAGTGCGTTTCTCTTACAGTGCTTATATATATTTATGCTTTTAAAAAAGAAAAAACAAAAATCTTCCCATATAGTAGTATATTTTAGGTGGCAAGTATGTTTCTTTGGTAGCCATTTTCCTATGTAGTATCATTACCCATAATTTTAACCCATAATCTTTAGATTAATGAATTGGTGATGAATAAATAAATATAATAAAGGTAATGAATCTCTTAAAATGGTTATAAATCAAAGCTTTTTGTGTTTTAGTTAGTTATGGATGTTCTTAGTGACGGGCTTATAAAGTTGTAGGTTTCAATTATAGAAGGTTTGGAGATAATATATAGAAAACTACCTAACACCTTCTTTAACCCCCAAAACAAATAGTAAAATGGAACAAGACCAAATTGCCTTTCTTTTGAATGGGTTTCACTGTTTCACACCATAAACTTAATATATGAAAGTAACACACATCAATGATCTATCATATTTATACTTGCACACATTAAACAGGAGAAACCACAAGCAAACTATATATATATATATATATTAAAAATATTTAGAAATTTTGCAATCTATATATGGAATAATATTTTTCTACACTGCATATATTTGTTGTCACATTAATAACCTTAAAATTTGTGGATTGTAATTACATAAGCATATTTATATATACACACCAATTCAAAACGAAATACAACAAAACTAGAGAAATTAAAACTGTTGTCGGAATCCCTTACCACCTTCACCTGAGAAAAGAAAGATAAAAAGGAAAAAGGCAAGTAATAACATGATTGCCTCTTAAACTCGAGAAAAATTTCCTTAAAACAGCTGACCACGGTGGTAATTGGTGACTTTTGTCGTTTTGAGAAATGATGTATAAAGAAGTAGAAATAGAACTGTCAAGCATGAATCTGTTGAGAGAATATCAGTGGCAGGGAAAGATATATAGCATATAATAATAATTGCATTAGGGTTTAGTAGTACTAGTAGAGAAGAAAGAGGATAATTAACATATTCTCTAGTTAAATATTACTATATATTAATGTTTTAAGAAGTTTTGGATGAATATGAAAGCCTTCTCATCACTTGCGTACGATGAAAAGTTTCATCGTAGAGAAATATTATTTTGTTTGACATTGTTGATAAAAATTATACTACGTACTCCATATATCAATGAAAAATTCATTAAATTAGCTAGGGTTTTTATCCATATAGTCCTAATGTAATATAAATAATAATAAGTGAAAGTAGACAAAAAAAAATATTAAATAGGTACGTAGTAGAAAAGTATCTAGGATTTTATTAGTATGAACATAATTGCTTGCATAAAAGACACGCATGTTACACAAAAGTGAAAGGAAACTCTCTTTCTCTCGTCTGCATATTTATGTTCATTGAAGAAGGAATCACGTACACATCATTTTAATTTGAATATAGAATTCAAAAATATCTTTCTTTTCTTATAATTTCATTTCTTTTTTAGAAACTTTGTTTTTCTTTGGTGATGTGGGTCATGTATACTCAATGGTGAAAGTACCCGTATAATGAAATTTCAAGTTGTTTGAAAATAGGTAGTCATTATCCGTGAAAATTGTAGGTCTATCACCACAATAATTTGCGCACGAGGATATAGCACTAGCTATATATAATTGTGAAATCTCAATAATTTCTTAGATTCACATTATATGTTTTCGCCCCATCACTTTTTTTTTATCCTTTTTTTTCTTTTTCTTTTGGTTTCAAGAAATGCTTCTCATGCACACTTCATGATGAAAATACCATTATTACTTCCTCAATATAATGACATTAAAGTAAAGTTTCTTCCATACCACTTTAGCATTATAACCCTAGATCACTGCAATTCGTGTGTAAAGATACTCAAACATATTCACTAAAAGTAAATATGATCTTTAGTCCAATAAATGCATGTATATAGCTCATAATTAGATTGTAATTATGGTATTTAATTATTACAAGGGTTTGAAAGCAGCTAATTAGCGATCATAGTTTCTAGAATAAAGTTGGGGCACTTAAGGAGTAACAAATACAATCAATGGCAATAGAAATCAAAATGTTAAATAATTCGATTGATATAATTAAGGGCATCCTATTGAAATTTATACTTAGAAGTCCATTCCATAGGAATTTCCACATATATAAATATGTGTGTGTATCATCAATATATACATTTTTTCTCAAAGGCGATATCAATAGATATTATTGAAGAAAAGGCACAACAAGGTGCAGAGAAGACAAGAAACAGTCCATCGACCAACGTCAAAAGCAAACCAGCCAACAAAAACATAACCAAACTGAACAAAGAACTCCCAAAAAGATTAGCAACAATAATTAATAAATGGCCAGTGAACTACAGTCAATGCCCTCCTTGGCAAGGATGTCTTAATTAGAAAACTATAAACATTAATCAAACAAAATATTTCAACACATTATGCATTAGAGACGAGTTCATCGTTCTCTAATTAACATGTACTATAATATTGCGATTTTAGGTTTGAACTTTGTAGTATTTTAAAAGAAATACTAATTTGTATATGAATTGGCATAAATTTGTTCAAACAATGATGAAAGAATATTTTCATTTTCTAAGCATTAGTGACAAGATATCAATGTATTTCAAATATATAGCCAGTAGCCACTTAATTAATATAAATTAGCTAGTACTTAGAGAGCTTCAATTTGATATAATTTTGTGCCAATTTATCGCATGTTAGATTTGATCAAAAACTATAATATTTGATAAAATTTTAGTGATAAAAACTTTCTTTACAACAAAAAAAAAAGGCAATATATTCCTTTGTTACTTTTTAACATGATTTCTCTCCCTCGGCACTTGATAATTTTTATATTTTTTCCTTTTACAATTTTAAGTTAGAGGAAATTTCCAATTGGGAATTAGCATAATTGGGTCTATCTAGGAGACTTTCGTGATTACCAAAAGGTTCTTCCATGTGTTATTTTGTTATTTAGAGTTTTTGAAGAATATACATGCTTCGAAGGCCAATTAACAAGAAAGATATAGCATTTTCTTTCTTTTGTAGTGTACATAATACATATAAAATGATCATGCAATTCATGAATTTAAAATTTTCGTCCAAGTTCGCATATTTGTATATATACAATTAGTCTATTCCAGTAGATACAAATGCATATATTAAGAGCGGGGGAACGATTTTATATTGCAACATTTAGAATCATGGGTTTAACTAGAGTCCAAATTATGAAAAATAGTGGAAAAAGGTATATATGTACCATAATTTTGAATTTTTTTATACATACATATTTTCTCATGCCCATGAAAATCCCGAACGCATTTTACAACTAGACATATCCAAGAAGACATGACTGGTGTAGCTAATTAATTAAGCCTTGGAATTATGCTCTTATGTATACCAGAAAAAAGAGAAACATGCATTGATACATATTTTTTAATATACTTTCCCCTAGTAGTATCTTTTGATAAAACTTTGGCATATATCATTTCACTCTAAAATTCTCTATCTTGTAGGGAGATATACGTTAATTACTTACATATAGAATGATCAATGCTGATCCTAAAAAAAAGAATGATCAATGGCTGCCCGAATAATTTATAAATACCCTAATATCCAAAATTAAGGCCGTTTGACATCGTTTTCATTTTCCTGTTTTTTGTTTTTGTTTCGTTTTCGTTTTATTTTTGTTGCACTGTCATTTTTTTTAAAACAAAAACATGTTTAGATATACAATTTAGTTGTATGTTTTTAAATAAACAAGTTTAAAAAAACAGTAAAAATGTATGTGAGTTACTGTTCATGATTGTGCTTCTGTGTTTTAAAAAAACATGAAAACACAAAATTTTTGCTTTCCAAAACACTGATTCTGTTTCCAAAATTTTTGAAAACGGAAACAGCCTGCTAAACATGTTTTCACTGTTTTGTTTCCAAAAACAGAAAATTGGTAACAGAAAACAGAAAACAAACAATGCCAAACGACCCCTAAGCTTTCCTTTTCATTTCTTTTTTGTTTTGGAATTGCCTAATACATGCTCACAGATTGATTATATATATAGATTATCAGGTTAATAATTATGTCAACTATCATAAATCTTCCGATCATTTCAGCTGCTCCTAATTAATGATAGGGGAAGATGATTTTTTTTTTCTTGAAAAGTGAAATTTTTATTAAAGAGAAGAACATTACATCCAAACAACCAAATTTGAGAATCTAGAGACCCATGTTTGGAAAGATGATCTTTAATGAACTAAGACAACATATATATATATATATATGTATATTAATAATTATCAAAATTATAAAATTAACGTTGTTAGTTACTATATTACATTAATTGGGCATTCTTTTGTCCTTTGCGGCACTCCAAATATTATTGATTTGTATATGAATATATGTCTTGTCTCTACCACCTAAAACATCTAAAAAACTATGTTAACTTGCTACAATATATATGGTATTTATGACATCCTCGACATTCTGTTTTGCTGTACTTGCACCAATATATAATTTATAGTTTCGTATATTAATTAAACATTGATAGGTCAACCCCCTTATGCCATGAAATTGATGCACATATATAAATATAAATGTATATAGTTTTGTTTCTTTCCTTGCACTTCATGCCAAGAAGTAATCCAGTTGAGATTAGGACAATACCTTATTTTATCAACCAAATCCTCTCCAAGTGTTTGTACAGCTATTGCTTGTTTGTATACTTCACCTAAAAAATTTACACCTAATCTCTCATATATAACATGATAAAATATATTTATGTTTAGATAATATATATATTATAGGATGTGTGTCATGCTGAAGTGAACATTCCTTTCTTTGCTTTCATAAATAATAAAAAATAGTAATAAATTTAAAATTAGAAAGAAAACTTCCCCATGTAGTTATTTTAGGTCAACTCGGAGCTGCCAAGATTGATTCGGCGAATTCTTTCGCATCGGCCTGATTGATGATAATTTGAATCTCTTTGTCTCATTTAAGTAATAAAATTAGGGTTATAGTTTATGCCGACCTGGGATACGAAATTTCTTCTTTCTCACATGGCATGCAACAAATTATCCAATGATTAGTGTTATAATAAGTGATTTTAATTTTTATTAGCTAGCGTAGATGTAGGAAGTCTTCTCTTTCTTTTCTCTCTCTGTCTCTTTTCATGATCTTAAATCTTATAAATCTATATTCTCTCTATAGCTATAGCCTATAGGGGCTCTTCCATCATTTGATTTGTTTTGTCCCATATTGATATATATATATATATATATATATATATATAGGCATAGATTTATTACCATTTTGTTTCATGATTAGCCCCCCATAATAATCTTTAGAATTGCATAGGCAATTTCTTTCTTTTTACATGGATATGAGTAACAGTCTAGGTAGCTCGGGTAATAATAATAATAATCAATGAAAGAAAAAAGCAAAAAGAAAGAAAAGGGTTTCAACTTTCGTGGTGGGAATTGAAGGTTTCTTATTAGATAGAACCATTTTTCACAATTTTTAAAGAGTGCAATGCATTGACTTTAAGATATATTTTATACATAGTATATAGAAATGATCAAGTTTTGTATTATTATCTTCGTCCTTAGTTGACACTCATTAATTAACAAAAACACCTGCAAAAACAAAAAGGAAAAGAGAGAAGGGTTTGATATAAACACATCTAGTAAAAATCATATCGTAGGGCCATGAAAATCACACGTGGACCCTGTCATTCTCCCATGACCCATTTGCATGCGTTATCGCTTCCTTTCGTCACGCTTTCGCTTCTTTCATCTCAGCTTTCATACAGCTAATTGTAGGGTCGACCTTTTTTTTCAGGGTATAGTCTTCTTCAACTATTTTGCCTTTTGTCCTCATGGATTATTTGTGCTTAAAAAGGGCCATCAAACAAACCCTAAGTGGTGCACTTTGATAGTAGAATTTAAAAGACCCCATCATATATATCACTTTCCCCCCACAACCAACCATAAAACATATATTATAAAAAAAAAATATGCCCACATATATTTTACGTCGGAGGAAAGCAATGCATGACATGAGGGATAATTCCACAACAGAATCATTCCTAGTTGTTGAAAAAGAACAAAAATAAAAGCATATATAAAAAGACAGATAAGCCAGGAAAATGTATTCTTAATTAATTTATTATTGTTGGTGAACGGAATGCATGCAGAATTTAATATTATTACAATCAATAAATTAATATACCTTATCTTAGCTATCACCTTGATATCAACATCCACCCATTTAGTTTTTTTTTACCTTATTCTTAATTAGTGTACATATTATTCCTTTTTAAGAAGTACTTATTAATTAAACGTAACCAAAAAAATCAACACTCAAGAAAAAGAATATTGACCTTTTACTTTACACATTTGGTTTTTTTTTTTTGGTGGAATATTGGAAATAGAAAGCAACGTGAAGCAGACGTGCATGAGATGTGATAGCTAGGTGTATGTGACAGATGTTGAGTTAGGTTTTGTAGGAATAACAAAACAATACTATTCAAAAAAAAAAAGAACGTTAATAGTAAAACAAAAAAGAAAGAAAAGAAAAATAATCGGTGCCTATTCTTCGCCGTGCTTTTTGGATCCATTACAAATCTTCTTCTTCTTGTTGTAATTATTTTATTTTTTATTTTATTGAAGAGTTATAATAGTAGTCTTAAGAAAAAAGTCTATGGAATCATGATTTTGGCTTACGAGTAAAGTCTAGGTGGGCCCCGTAATGATTAATCTCGGGCAAGTTAAGATCGTGGGAATAAACGGGCAGCCTTTAGACCAATAGACGGTCAAATTCCTAGCCTGACCGCTGACCTAATAAGTTTTGTAGTAGTAGGAGTAGGAGTGTTTTTCTTTTCTTTTTTAATTTAGAATTTTGCGTCTAAAGGGTAATAAGGAACTTGTAATTTAGAGAAAAAGGGAAAAGTTAGGAATTGAGAAGTGGAGAAAATAAAGAAAAGAAAATAAGGAAAATATTTATGGGGTAAAGTAGACGTTTCAAAAAGAGAAATGAATGGGGCATAGCATGGGTGAGACGTAAGCCACTGACAAAGCATGACTTCAATATCAATATATATATATATATATATATATATATTGAAATTCAATGAAATTTTCTTTTCCTTTTCTTTTAATCCTTCTACATACACGTTCACATCTTTCGTTACTTCCAAGTGAATTGTTGGTGTCACTTTGTCAACAACAAAAACCAAGATTACTAAAAAAGTATGTATATATATATATTATATATATTATACCTAAGGATTAACTATTTTTTTAAAGGCGGAAATAATTTATTTATTAAAATGATGATAGAAATATAGCAAAAAACAATCCAAAGGCACTGCCCAAACAGGCTCCCAGACAAAACAGAACAAACAGATCCTAAGGATTAACTATTTAAACAATTCTTTCACTCTTTATAGTAATATATAAGAATTGAAAATTGTGAAGGAAGTTTGAAATTCAAATCTCAACTGTTACATTCTCCTTCTGTAAATCGTCTATAGATAGTAGCATCTAATGCGAAATCATTTTTCTTTTTATGTTCTAAGTTACTTTAACTTTGAGTATGTTATCGATCGATACACTGATGAATGAATGACTAACAAGAAATGTACGAATTGGGGATGGATGATGAAAGCAGATAGAAATAAGATGTAGAGGGCAACAGCTTGGACCTTCCTTGACGTTGCAGCATGTAAGAGATGAAATATGGAGTTCAAGAGACGCAGTCACTTTGCTTCCAGAAACAACCTCATCGTCGACAGCTGACCATCTCATGGTGTTGCAATATGGTAGGAGCCCTTGAAATAACTCATATGGAAACAACCCCAACAAATTTTAAAATGATTAATTTTTTTTTCTCATAATTTAGTCGGCTCCTTATGTATCATTCTTAAGTTATGGAAACCCCTTTATTTTCTTTCTTTTTTCTTTTTTCCTTATTTATTTTTCCTTTCTTTTTTTGTTTCATCTCTCTAATTGATGGAGAAAATAGTTTGGGATGCCCTGAAATGATGTTTATGGTTTTCGGGGGCCAATAACGTTACCAAATTGTATTTCCAAGCTATGCTTTATGCTGGGCTTGTGATAATTAATTTAATTATTATCATCATATCTGTCAACTAGTAACAATTTAACAAACATCATTCAGATTTCAGAATTCAAAAAAAAAAAAAAGCATCATTCATAATTGATTGACTAATTCATTTCTCCCCATCTTTATCTACTCATAATTTTCCCTATCATCAGAACTGATGATACGCAATTAATATATATATATATATCCAATCGCATGCTGAGCCTTTGTGCATATATTCCTTAAAACTTTATGAACTCATGTTCAAATTGTCAGTGCATGTAAATTGGATACGTGGATTTTATGCCTCTTTATGTGGGTTTATTTGATTATAATTTTATTGTAGTATATATATTGAAGTATTTGATTATAATGAGATTAGATTTCCAACTATAAGTGTTAATAGTGATCACAGTGAGATGATTATTTCGACAACGAGATCTACTTTCTCCTTATCTTTTTTTTATAAAGGGGCTAAAAAGCATATTGAATCAAGCGGAAATTATGGGTAAAATTCAAGGGGTATCTATTGCTCGTCATGCCCCTAGAATTTCTCACTTATTTTTCGCAAATGATAGCTTGATTTTCATCCGGGAAAAGTTACAGATGTTCGGCTATATTAGATATTTTGAGATGGCTAGTACTGGACAACAAATAAATACTGAGAAATCATCAGTGTTTTTCAATTCAAATACAACAACTACAATGAAGGATTCCATCATGAATTATCTTTGTGTTACTCGGATTTTGGCTAAAGACAAGTACTTGGGATTGACGATCATGATAGGCCGAAAGAAGAGAGAACTCCAAGTCATTAAGGACAGATCACTAGCAAGGGTCAGTAGTTGGAAGGGCAAATTTCTCTCCATAGCTGGTAAATTCATTCTAATCCAATCCATAGCATAATCAATTCCCCAATACCTTATAAGTGGTTTTAAGTTTCCATAAACTTTCTTATACGAATTAAACATGATCGTGGCTAATTATTGGTGGGGAAATGGTACTGATCGATGACGTATACATTGGAAAAATTGGGATTCCTTATGTGTGTCGAAATTGGATGGATGATTGGGGTTTAGAGACCTTGAAGCTTTTAATTTGGCGTTATTGGCAAAGCAAATGTTGGAGGTTATTGCAGACTGAGCATTAACTTTGCTTTAGAATTTTTAAGGCAAAATACTTTCATAACTCGACGTTTATGTAAGCCAATTTAGGAGCTAGGCCATCCTTCATTTGGAGAAGTCTTATGGCAGGGAGAAGAGTCTTATTAGAGGGTTCGAGATGGCGAGTTTTTCTTTTTTTTGAAAGGAAAATTTGAGGTTTATTAAATTAGGAAAGTTACCAGACTACAAGAACATCATAAAAGGAATGAGATTAGCATCGATCAAAACATCCCTTCAGGACCAAAAACAGGGAAACACAAAAGCAAGTTACAGGACAAGAAGAAAAATGCAAACAGAGGACTTAATACAACAAAACCAGATTGTTTTGCCTCTCGACACCCGCTTTGGCCAAACCATCCGCCATTTCATTTTTCCCCCTTTTAATGTGAACAATCTTCCACATAGTTATGGCGAGTTGGTTCGGGCATTTCCATTGACGTTTGGGACTCTAATTGGATCAACAGACCGCCTTCATATCGACCTCAACCAATTGAAGGTATTACTCCTAGTCTCATGCGAGTTTCTGAATTGATTGATCCTATTGAGAAACGTTGGTCGATTGATCGTTTGGAGGAACTTTTTATTCCAGAGGATGTGCATAGAATTTTGTGTTTGCCATTGCCACTTAATTTTGTGTCTGATTCTTTGATTTGTAATCACTCTTCGATTGGAGAATACACTCTGAAGTCTGCATATTTTGTAGCAAAGAAAATGCTTGGCAGAGATGAACACCCCCAAGATGCAAGATCCCCTATATAGTGACTTCTATGGCAATCTTCTGTCTTACCAAAGATCAAATACTTCATTTGGAGGTTGATTTTGGACACTCTTCCATCAAAATTGAAGTTGCAACAAAGAGGTTTGGATGTAGATGATTTCTACAATGTCTGTTATAGCTTGGAGAATTCTATTTTCCAGATCTGTTTTGATTGTCCTTTTGCTTGAATTGTTTGGTCTCTAGCATGTCCCTGGTTAGTTGATTTTGGGGATAATTGGCAACAACAAGGTGAATTTTGGGTCTGTCTACTGCAAGAAACTCAAAAGAAGCATTTACTTGTGATACGAATCTAGTTGTGATAGATTCAAATCTACCCTTGAAATCCTCCAAAGATCAAACTTGAAACACCAACTTTTAGACTTGATGAAATCGATAAACCTAACCAAGCTTCTTCTTCTTCTTTTGTCAGCCTTAGATGATTAAATAGACCTGCAATTAACAACCTAAGATCACAAGATTCACAAACAACTAAGTAATCACTACTTCATTGTTTGCTAGGACTCTACAAGATTGAAGAAATCTTAAGTATGTTCAAACTAGAACAATGAAGCTAATCTCACAAAAAGAGAATACTCAAATCTGATTTATGAATTAACTTGTGTTTACAAGAGGTATTCGAACCCTTATATAGTGATAGGGTCGTCCAAACAACAAAATAAAACCCTATGGGGCGTCCAAACATAAGGGCTAGGTAAAACTAGTCCAAGCCCAACTAGGAAAAGGAAATAAAAGACAAAATTAAACAAGGATTGGACTTAATTAAACAAGGCCCAACCCAAATAACATCCAAACTTAAAAATAAGTTAAACTAAGATAAGATAAAGGCCTCATATGGCCGAATTGAGCTATGCAAGCCCAAGTAAGCATCAATAGCAAGTAAAGTGATGAGCTTGATTTTGGGTGGTGTCTTCTTGCTCAAGTCACCTCCAAATGTCTTCAACTGAACTTCAATGGACTTCATATCTTCAAGATGAGTTCGAATAAAACCCATGAGTCTATTATTGAACTTCTTGGCTCTTGATCTTCTCATAGGACCTTCAAGCAAGCTCAATGGATCAAATGGCTTATTATTGAGCTTTGTTGCAAGTGCATCTTGATCTCCTTAGTCTCCTTACATCTTCATGCTTCCTTGCAGCCCATGCTCATCCTTTCCTTGCTCTCCATTGTCATCTTCAAGTCCATGATCAACCCTGGGTGCATCATCCCCTCCCCCTTGAAGAAGATTTGTCCTCAAATCTGCATCATTATTAAAAAGAGACAAGTCAACAACATTAAAAGAAGTACTAACATTACCATACTCACTAGGAAGATCTAGCTTGTATGCATTGTTGTTAATCCTATCCAACACTTGGAATGGACCATCTCCACGAGGTAAAAGCTTGGATTTCCTCTTCTCGGGAAATCTCTCTTTCCTTAGATGCAACCAAACCCAATCACCAAGCTAAAATATGACTTCTTTGCGCGCCTTGTTAGCCATCTTCATGAAGTGTTGTGGTTTCTTCTCAATATTTGCTCTAACCTTCTGATGAAGTTCTCTAACAAATTCAGCCTTCCTTTTGCCATCCATGTCGACTAGCACACTCAAAGGTAAACTCATGAAATCCAAAGGGGTCAAAAGATTAAATCTATACACAATTTCAAATGGTGAATAACCAGTAGTATTATCTATGCTCCTATTATATGCAAATTGTACATGCGGCAAACAATCCTCCCAAGTTCTTAAGTTCTTTTTAATTAAAGCTCTAAGAAAGGTAGATAAAGTTCTATTAACAACTTCAGTTTGTCCATCCGTTTGAGGATGACATGTTGAAGACATCAATTTAGTACCTAGCTTACTCCATAAAGTTCTCCAAAAGTGACTTAAGAACTTAGCATCTCGATCAGAAACAATGGTTCTAGACATTCCATGTAATCTAACAATCTCCCTAAAGAATAAGTTAGCTACATTAATGGCATCATCAGTCTTAGAACATGCAATAAAGTGTGCCATCTTAGACAACCTATCAACCACAACGAAAACAAAATCTTTACTTCTCTTTGATCTAGGCAAACCTAACAAAAAATACATGCTAATATGTGTCCAAGGTTCATGAGGTATGGGTAAACGTGTATACAATGCATGAGGTTTAGATGTAGATTTAGCTTGAAGAAATCCTAAGTATGTTCAAACTAGAACAATGAAGCTAATCTCACAAAAAGAGAATACTCAAATCTAATTTATGAATTAACTTGTGTTTACAAGAGGTATTTGAACCCTTATATAGTGATAGGGTCGTCCAAACATAAGGGCTAGGTAAAACTAGTCCAAGCCCAACTAGGAAAAGGAAATAAAAGACATAATTAAACAAGGATTGCACTTAATTAAACAAAGCCCAGCCCAAATAGCATCCAAACTTAAAAGTAAGCTAAACTAAGATAAGATAAAGGCCTCATATGGCCGAATTGAGCTATGTAAGCCCAAGTAAGCATCAATAGCAAGAAAAGTGATGAGCTTAATTTTGGGTGGTGTCTTCTTGCTCAAGTCATCTCCAAATGTCTTCAATTGAACTTCAATGGACTTCATATCTTCAAGATGAGTTTGAATAAAGCCCATGTGTGTATCCTTGAACTTCTTGGCTCTCGATCTTGTCATAGGACCGTCAGGCAAGCTCAATGGATCAAATGGCTTCTTATTGAGCTTTGTTGCAAGTGCATCTTGATCTCCTTGGTCTCCTTGCATCTTCATGCATCCTTGCAGCCCATGCTCATCCTTTCCTTGCTCTCCATTGTCATCTTCAAGTCCATGATCAACCTTGGGTGCATCATCCCCTTCCCTTGAAGAAGATTTGTCCTAAAATCTGCATCATTATCATAAAGAGACAAGTCAACAACATTAAAAGATGCACTCACATTACCATACTCACTAGGAAGATCTAGCTTGTATGCATTGTTGTCAATCCTCTCCAACACTTGGAATGGACCATCTCCACGAGGTAAAAGCTTGGATTTCCTCTTCTCAGGAAATCTCTCTTTCCTTAGATGCAACTAAACCTAATCACCAGGCTCAAATATGACTTCCTTTGCGCGCCTTTTTAGCCATCTTCATGAAGTGTTGTGTTTTCTTCTCAATATTTGCTCTAACCTTCTCATGAAGTTCTCTAACAAATTCAGCCTTCCTTTTGCCATCCATGTCGACTTGCACACTCAAATGTAAACTCATCAAATCCAAAGGAGTCAAAGTATTAAATCCTTACATAATTTCAAAAGGTGAATAACCAGTAGTATTATGTATGGTCCTATTATATGCAAATTCTACATGCAGCAAACAATCTTCCCAAGTTCTTAAGTTCTTTTTAATTAAAGCTCTAAGCAAAGTAGATAAAGTTCTATTAACAACTTCAGTTTGTCCATCCGTTTGAGGATGACATGTTGAAAACATCAATTTAGTACCTAACTTACTCCATAAAGTTCTCCAAAAGTGAGTTAAGAACTTAGCTTCTCGATAAAAAACAATGGTTCTAGGCATTCCATGTAATCTAACAATCTCCCTATAGAACAAGTTAGCTACATTAATGGCATCATCAGTCTTAGAACATGAAATATAGGGTGCCATCTAAGAAAACCTATCAACCACAACAAAAACGAAATCTTTACCTCTCTTTGATCTAGGCAAACCTAACACAAAATTCATACTAATATGTTTCCACGGTTCATGAGGTATAGGTAAACGTGTATACAATCCATGAGGTTTAGATGTATATTTAGCTTGCAAACAAACAATACAACTGGAAACATACTTTCCTAGATCATAAGCACATCACACAAAGAACAAGAAGGAATACATAATCTAGATTCTTTAAACAAAAATCCAGCATGCATATAATACTTTCCAAATCCAGATTTAACACATGCTTTATAGATATCACCAAAGTAAGCATCCAAAGCATACAAGTCCTTAATAAACTCAAATCCTAGAAATTTAGATTCAAGTGTGGAAAGTAACACATACCTCCTTGATAATGCATCAAACACAACATTCTCCTTACCTTTCTCATATTGCACCACATAAGGAAAAGACGCAATGAATTCCATCCACTTAGCATTCCTCTTGTTCAACTTTTGTTGGCTTTCAAGTACTTCAAACTCTCATGATCAGTGTGAATCACGAACTCTTTAGGCCACAAATAGTGTTACCAAGTTTGCAATGCTCTCACAAGAGCATACAACTCCTTATCATAGGTTGGATAGTTCAATGCAGCCACATTTAATTTCTGACTAAAGTAAGCTATGGGCTTCCCTCCTTGCATCAAAACAGCTCTGATTCCTACACCAAAAGCATCACATTCAATTTCAAAAGTAGAATTAAAGTTAGGTAAAACAAGCAAAGGAGCATTAGTAAGCTTACTCTTTAATGTCTCAAATGCTTATTGTTGTTCTGGACCCCATTTGAATGGTGCATTCTTATTCATCACACTTGTTATAGGTGCTGCCAAGGTGCTAAAGTCCTTAACAAACCTCCTATAAAATCCAACAAAGCCATGGAATGATCACACTTAACCAACATTGGAAGGTATTGGCCAATCTTTGATGGCTTTGTGTCGAAACTTTCGGGTCCGGGGAACCCTGCCGAGACGACGTTGGATATGGAGTCGCCACTAATCTTTTTTGCTAAGGTGTGATTAGCCACCTAACTGACCTAATCAGTTTAATGAGGTCCGGTGCTTGACATGGGACCCACTAAACATAAGGTCCGGTCTTGTAACCTAAATCTAGGTTCGGGAGTCGATTACGCTCGGGGAAGGATTAGCACCCCCGAGTCGCTCGTCAAGTGACGGTACCTTTAGTCTATCTAGATCTATTGGGTTGAAAAGAAAATTGGTTGCTTTTAATGCTTGATCTTGATTATTATTAGGAAGGGTTATGAAGGAAAAAGAAATCTCTTTAAAACCAATGTCGAGAATTCGAAGAATATGATCGAACACCGTCAATCAGTTCTGTCTCGATTTTCTTTCACTGTTTGTTCTCTTGTTGAATCTCCCGCACCGGGAAGAGGTTTTGAAAATGCTGTGTCAAACTTGTTTTTAAAGTATTTTACTATATTTTGAAAACTCCCATTTTAGTCTTCCTAAAAATGGTGTGAAAATCTTATTTTCTTATTGTTTTGGAAATCTTTTTCCTTCTTCTGTTGATAAACTAAGTCTGATTTGAATTTGAAAGCCTCTATTTAAATCTTAAAAGCTCTTGATTACCAATTTTAATTTCTTTTGAAAACTGAGTAAGAGCACATCAATTTTTGAAAATGCTTTTGAAGAAAAAGAACAATCTTTTTGTATTTTCTTAATAGTATTTAAACTTGAAGAGAATGAATGCAGATGATGCATGAACCGGTATATTTTAGTTCATTTAATCAGTAAACAACGATATACTCGAAATTAACCTGAGACCCTTCCCACGCATTATGGGGGTATCTTGAGGATAATCCGATCTCGGAGCGGGAACCAAGAATTCGTACCCGAGTACCTTTACTTGGGACCTACCCGTCATCGTAAGACCGTTGTTTACCAATTCTTATTTAACTAACTCGCATGAATGACAGGTAAAATGCATGAAAGATCATTTTTAATTGCATGCATTAATACAAGTCTACCCGAAATCAATTCCATAAACCCTTCCCACGCATTATGGGGGTATTTATGGAAAAGGTTGGTCTAAAAGAGGCTCCCAGAGGTTCGTACCCGAGTACATTTATCTGGAAGACCCTTTATCTTAGCAAAAGACGAGTATTAATACATCTCAACAACAAGGTGATGTACGATGCATGTATATGGTAAAATCCTACTTCTACTAATTACTAATTATTACAAACCAAGGCCAAACCGGGCCAATTAATGAATTAACAATAACCAAAGAAAGAAAAAAACTTATGGGCCGGACTGGACTTGCTGGGGACCTTTCTGCACACTAAAGAAAGTGATCAGTGATATTCAGGAAATAACAACACAATTTGCGCCTCATTAATACAAATCAAGGACTTAAATTCACCAAGTGACAACCAAAATTCCAAAAATTTCTCAATTTCCTTTCAAGTTAACCTCTATTTGAGAAATTAAGTCTTAACTCCAAGTTCAATTTCCTTAAAATTGAAATTAGCCCAAAGTGTCTTACATATCATCTTCAAGTTAATTTCAATTTGAGAAAATCTTCACTTTAAGTTAAGACCCCATTTCCAAATCAAGATTAGCTTAATTGGAAATCAAGTTTTGAGGTCCAATATCCAATTAACTCTTAAACACCCTAATTATCACAAATAAACAAATTTCACTTAATGTGTCCAAAAGTTCAACTTGTGAACACAATCTTCATCAAAAATTCCCAATTTCAAGTTAATTAAATTCCCATTTTCAAATTGAGCAAACAAGCATTTTCAACCATAAATCTCATATTCCAATACAAAGGCAATTCAATCAAAGATTCATGGAGCTAACATAAAGATCATTTCAAGTTGATTTAAATATAAAAATCCGTGCTTTGACATCACACATTTAAATTAACCAAAAAGACACAAGCTTTGAAACATAAACCCCAAAAATCATGCATTTTCAAATCAAAATTGCAAACAATTTCCAACAACATCAACCAATTAAATAAAAATCTAATTTTTAGGCTAAAAAACCTAATTTTAAACAATTCATGGCCAACTAACCTAAACTCAACTTAATACTCAACACAAAGACTAATTTATTTAACAAAGCATTCAAGATTTTAATTACAAAAAATAGCAAGCTAGGTTTTTTAATTATATTTAACATGGGAAAGTTTACTCAAGAGTCAAAATGAGCTAAATCTATAAACTTTATCATAAAAATAGAACAATCAAGCCTTAAATTGAAGCAAATCAACACAAACAAGCCTCAAATTGCAACAATTAAACATGGTCAGCCCCCACATAGCAGAAATTGAAAAGCAGGAGGATAAAATTGAAAGGATTGCAAGAAGACTCACCTAAACGGCGTCGTTCAGGATGATTAGAGGCTTAAATCAGGTTCCTTTTCTTCTTCCCCTTCTTCGACCCTTCTCTTTTTCACAACCCTAATTTTCTCGACTCCCTCTTTGTCCGCCGCTGAGATTTGCTGAACCCAATGACTTATCTCTGCCGATGACTCGCTCTAGCCTTAAATCAGCCAAGATCCCACCATAAACTCTCCAAAGTCTCAACCTTTTCGAACTACCAACCCAATCTTGATGAAGGAGACCTGAAAACAAAACCCTCTTTCGTATTTACAAGCTCAAGATTTGCAATAGGAAATGAAGGCTTTTAGAGGTGTCGAATTCGGTGGGTGCTTTCAAAGGTAATGGCTTCCATTTTTTGGCTTTTCTTTTTCTTCGGGTTCCCAGGGTCAAAAGGTGAGTATCACCCTCTGTATTGGTGTGTAAACGGTTTAATGAGTATGGTTTCTTCTCTTGAGTTCGAGGGGAGTGTTGAAAAATAGGATCTTTTTGGAGAGAAAAAAAAAACTCTGGATTTTTTGGTGTTGAGAGTGGGATCAAAAAATGTAGGTTGTTGATGGATTCCCCCGAGGAAGCAAAAAGGCTGCCGTGTGTATCCTTTGTAAAAATGGGAGAGTTTTCTGTTTTAGTGAGGGAGTGTGTGAGAGAGAGGTTTTTTCTGGTTGAAGAAACGAGTATGAGGTGTCTGCAATGGAGAAGAAGGGTGGAGAGTTTTTTTTCTTCAATGCGAGAGGAGCGATCCGGGTGTAAGTGAGAGATCTCTTTTTTAGGTAAGGAGATGGCCTGTTCTTTTTCGTGTGTGGAGAGGATTCTAGAATTCTTTTCGAGCTAGAGCAAATTTTGTTTCCTCATTCTTATTTCTTTCCTCAAACCAATTTTGTCTTTTCTTCTTTTTTTTTTTTTTTTTAGTTTCATTCACTGAATCTGTTTATGTGCACGTGTGGAGGTGAGGTGGAGTGAGCTGGCAAGGGGAATGAGCAACCAGGTAACTTTCTATTCTTTTTTGTTTGTAACTGAGTTGCCCTTGATTCCTGAAGATGACTGTGTGATGCAACAAATGGACCTCTATGCCTGCTAGTAATGCTATGATAAAATGCAATGGAGTTTTTTTTTATGTGTTGTTGAGTTGATTGATTCTCTTGATCATGGGTCAATTTTATACTGATCCTATGCTTCACAGTGCTTATTCTTTGTTGACTTCCAACTGAACCTTATAGGATCCCATCTGCCTTGACTTACCATATGATAATTTTGACTTTTGATGCACATACTTGCAACACCTGCTGTCCTGTATTTCTTTGGCTTAAATTCAGATTATATTGCTGCTGTGCATTTACTTGCTCTTGGATGCCCCTGCTATGCAATGTATGTGCGAAACTGAAACTAAATTATGCTTTCAATCCTCTGCTGAAATGCTCTAAGTTGACTATTTTTGGCTTGTTGTATGCTATTACTTGCTTCCTCTTTCCATCATCTGCTGTTTTGTCATGTCAAGGTGCTCAAACCCCCTTCTTTCCATGTTGCTACTACTGTGAAGTTTTTGGCATGTGCTGGACCATGGTTCACTGTATTTCTTCAAAGTATCATGTTGTACCCTTAGCTCCTCAAAATGTGAAATTAACAGATTTTCTACAATCCCTCTCTAAGAGTTTAAGCACTGTTCTCAAATTATCTGTTGCCTGTATGTGTATGTATTTGTCTAGCATTCTTTCTTCTTCATGCTGCTTATTGACATATCTGCTTCTGCTTCCTAATGGCTTCATTGGCTTCTCAAGGCTAAAGCTAAATCTTATGCCCTATGCTAGATAAAGCCTATAGTAAACTCTTTCCCCTGTGTGCAGCTTGCTCACTTTGTGTGTATACTAACTAATAGTGTACATGCTTTCAGCTCTTGGGGAACATTTTCCTTGTTTCTGTTTTTTGTGCTTGATCCTGCAGGTGATGCATTCCTTTTCAAAGTCCCCGTTTTTTTGGAAGATAAGAGCTTAGTGTGCATCATATCCAACCTGTTGAGAGATAAAAGAAGGAAAACAGAAGCAAAGCAAAATGGAATTTCAAAAATGCAAAGCATTCCCTTATACATGTCCTTTGGTGCAAAGAAAAATGCAAATGTAGAGTGAAACCACCATTTTTTGTATTTTGTAATACATATGTAAACTTTAGCAAATTGATGTAAAATGAATACAAGAAACCTTTTTCACTTCCTTTTATTTGAATTTTTTGTATCTTTGAATGCAATGCAAAAAAGAAAACCAAAATAATGCATGAGGCTTAACCAAATGTAACCTTAAAAATGGACTATACTAAATATGCAAAGTGCAACTAACAAAAGCATGTTAATTTTCATTTTGCTTTATGGATGCAATCCTATATATGTATGCAATGCTAAAATCAAAAACAAAATAAATATTGGATAATCAAACTATTAAATGCAAGCTAACATGAAACATGCAAATTGCAACCAATAAACAACATCTCCTATTTCCTACAAATGACAACTAACATTAATTAAATGGAGGATTACTAAATAAGCTATACTGGTGAATGACCATATGAATTAAAAGATAAAATAGACCTAAGAGCCGAAATACAACACTATTGAATGAGGTCAAACCCTAAAAATGCAAAAAAAGAAAAAAAATGCTCATCTTAAAACTTTGGTTCCTTAATTAGCTATTCTCAACACAAAATGTACTTGGAGTGACCAAAATGCCCCCGGATGTGCAAATGACCAAAATGCCCCTGGACATGCAAAATGGCCGAAATGCCCCTGGACATTCAAATGACTAAAATAAGAAGTAAATTGATTTGAACTAAATGATACAAGACAAATAAAAAGGGTGTCTACACTTTGATCTTCTCTTTATCTACTTCTATACCCTGCGCACTCACAACAAAACCAAGAAAAACAAGCCTATTTGTGCAAAAGGTGCACTTCTTAAGGTGGGCATACAATTTCTCAACCCTAAGTACATCCAATACACATCTCAAATGCTCAACATGATCCTCTAGAGTGCGGCTGTATACAAGTATATCATCAAAGTAAACAACAACAAACTTACCAATAAAAGCTCTCAGAACATGGTTCATTAGCCTTATAAAAGTACTAGGCGCATTAGTCAATCCAAAAGGCATAACTAACCATTCATACAATCCAAGTTTAGTTTTAAAGGTAGTCTTCCATTCATCACCCATTTTCATGCGAATTTGATGGTACCCACTCTTAAGATCAATCTTAGAAAATAAACAAGCACCATGCAATTCATCTAGCTTATCATCTAATCTAGGTATAGGGTGACGATACTTAATTGTTATGTTGTTGATAGCTCAACAATCAACACACATTCTCCAAGTTCCATCCTTCTTAGGAATAAGCAACACAGGAACAACACATGGAGAAAGGCTTTCTCTCACATAACCCTTTTCAAGCAACTCTCCAACTTATTTGTCCAACTCCTTAGTCTCATCAGGATTTGTCCTATAGGCTGGCCTATCAGGAATTTGTGCTCCTGGGATGAAATCAATTTGATGCTCAATCCCTCTAATGGGTGGTAATCCACTAGGAATTTCCTTAGGAAACACATCTGCATAATCACTCAAAAGAGAAACAATATTGTTTGGAATATCTCCAGCCAAGTTTTTAGTACTCATAAGTGTATTTCGAAACAAAAGTAAGATCATATAAGAATTTTCATGCAAAGCTTTCTTAATCTCACTCTTAGCAGCTAACATACACTATTTAACAACTTTCTTTGAAATCCCTTTCTTTTCACCAAAAACAGATTTTGTGTTATTACAAACAACACTTAAACTAGGTTCGGACTTACTCTTTTTTTATCCCTAAATTCAGCCTCTAATTTAGCAAAATCATCTTTTAATTTCAATTGATCTTTCAAAGCTTCTTGAGGTGATAATGGAACTAAAATGATAGGAATCTCACCGCACATAAAAGAGTACTTATTTGTCTCACCATCATGTTGTACTTTGTTGTCATATTGCCAAGGCCTCCCAAGCAAAACATGACAAGCTTGCATTGGTAAGATATCGCACAAGACATCCTCTTTGTACCTGCCAAAAGAAAGAGTAACCAAAACTTGTTTGTTAACCCTAATTTCTTCTCTATCATTGTACCCCCCTAAGCTATAGGGTTTAGGATGCTTAGAAGTAGGTAGTTGTAACTCCTTAACCAAATAAACACTAGCTATGTTTGTACAACTCCCACCATCGATGATCACACTAATAGGTTTCCCATTCACATAACATTTAGTGTGAAACAAATTCTCCCTTTCATTTTGAACATCCCCTTTCACATATGCATTTAAAGTTCTCCTAGCTACCAAACTCTTAAGTGGAGCTAACTCATCACTATCATCAATTGCTGCCTCTTCATTGTCCCCTTCATCACCATCATCCCCACTAGAACCTAAGTTGAAATCATCTTCCTCTTCACTCAAAAGCTCACCATGCTCATTGAAATACATCACCTTCTTATTAACACAAACTTTAGCATAGTGACCAAATCCTTGACTCTTAAAACACTTAATGTGTGATTTAGATGATCAACTAGAAGAACCCTTACTTTCAATTTTAGGACTTACAAACTCCTTTTTCGTACCTTCCTTCTCCTTGTAAGGCATCCTTTTATCTTTCCTAATAGGAGTTTTCCATGAGCTACTTGATGATGTGAAACCCCTTTTGGGCGCACTACTCCTCTTTACTTGACCCTCGGCCTTCAATGCATGTTGCAACTTCTCCTCTAAATCATAGTGTTGTTGCATCTCGACAATAGAATTGATGTAGTAACTTGGCACAAACCTCTTCCTCATAGCACTCTTCAAATCAGCCCATGTTTCAATTGGTATTTCCCTATTTCTCCTCCTAGATTGCACCAATTGATTCCACCAATTTAAAGCATTCTCAACAAACTCAAGTTTAGCAATTTGTACCTTCCTAGATTCGGCATAAGGATGATAATCGAAGTACATATCCAACTTTGACTCCCAATCTAAATAATCTTCTGGAATTCCCCTTCCATTGAACTTAGGAATTGTGTACTTGATGTTGTCTTTAGGCTCCTCTCTTTCAACAAACCTTCTATGCCGCAAATTGTCTAGATAAGCTTGTCCTCCAGCTTCTTGCTCCCTTAATCGATCTAATGGACCTCCCCTAGCAACTTGCCTAGGAGCTTGAGGCTCCCTCAAAGGATCATCAACTAATTTAACACCCAATTGCCTCCTTGGTTGTGGTGGTTGAACTTGTTGATTTTGGGCCTCTCTTACTTGTTGAACTTCTCGTGTCAAAGTATCCATTTGTTGCACTAGAGTTTGCAACAAAGTTGCCAAATCGGCCTCATTTTCTCCATCCCACTATCTCCCATTGTACCTGCAAGAAAAAGGTTAATAAATATAAAGAAAAATCCTCACAAACACACACACTTGTTTACCACGACTTTCACTCATGTTTGCACACAATTATGGTGGGTTGGATGCCCTCTAATCACTCTTGATGGTATCACACAATCTGCCTTTTTCCACTCCTTTTAGCTTCAAGAGGTCTAATAAGAACAACTTGTATGGATCAATTCGCTCTTCTCGTGACCAACTTGAGGAACAAACAATTAGTAGCAAAAACTTAATGTGAATGATCGGTCGTTAGCAAATCACAAAATAATCCCAACAATTACTAACTAAAAATAGCTATGGCAAGTACGGGTCGAATCCACAGAGAGATAGGTTATTATTCTTTTTCTTTAAGCAAACAAACAAAATAATTTCCATGATCTCGAATGGTAATTTCCAATCAGGTGGCTTTACAATTGGAGTGGTGGTGAGGGCAGCCTTCAATTTGTCAAATGCTTCCCTGCAGTCATCTCCAAACTCGAACTCTACATCTTTCTGAAGTAGTCTACACATTGGTGTTGAAATCTTCGAGAAATCCTTGATAAATCTTCTGTAGAATCCGGCATGGCCCAAGAATGAACGAATATCTTTGACACATGTTGGATAGGGCAGATTCTGAACAACATCGACCTTGGCTTTGTCGACTTGCATCCCCTCTTTGGATACTACATGGCCTAGAACAATGCCTTGTTCTACCATGAAGGGGCATTTTTTAGCATTCAATACCAATTTGGTTTCAACACACCTCTTCAAGATGAGTTCTAGATTATGAAGGCATTGATTGAAGTTATCTCCATAGACTGTGAAGTCATCCATGAATACTTCCATCTTGTCTCCCACATAATCTTGAAAGATACTCATCATACACCTTTGAAAAGTCGCAGGTGCATTGCATAAACCAAAAGACATTCTTGTATAGGCATACGTACCAAAAGGGCATGTAAATGTGGCCTTCTCTTGATCTTCAGGTGCAATTGGAATCTGGAAGTATCCTGAATACCCATCCAGAAAACAATAGTAGGCTTTGCATGCTAACCTCTCCAACATCTGGTCAATGAATGGTAGTGGAAAGTTGTCCTTCCTTGTGACAGCATTCAGCTTTCTGTAGTCGATGCATACTCTCCATCCATTCTGTAGTCTTTGAGGAACTAGCTTTCCATCCTTGTTTTCTACGACGGTGAATCCAGACTTCTTTGGCTCTACTTGGACAGGGCTTACCCATTTACTATCTGATATAGCATAAATGAGACCAGCTCCAAGTAATTTGAGAACTTCTTCCTTGACGACTTTAGCAAGATTCAGGTTCAGTCTTCTTTGTGGCTGTCGAATAGTTACTGCATCATCTTCAAGTCGAATTCTTTGCATGCACACAGTAGGACTTATCCTTTTGATGTCAGCTACAGTCCATCCAATGGCTTCCTTGTACTCTTTCAAGACTCTGATTAGTTGTTCTTCTTGTAAAACGTCTAATTTACTTGAAATAACAACAGGCAGAGTTTCTTTTTCTCCAAGAAAAACATGCTTCAGTCCTTCAGGAAGTGGCTTCAGCTTAACTTCAGGTGGCTAGATGATGGATGGCAAAGGCGTGGGTGTTGGCTCCAGGTTGATATAGGAAACTGACTCTTTTTCTCCAAGAGTGCGCAATGTCTTCAAATCCTTGATGGTTTATGCTACCTCTTCTGACGTCTGGACTTCTGTTTCTTCAATTTCTTCTTCATCTAGGCTCCTTGTAAGTACCAATTCAAGTTCATCTTCATGGTGGAGTGATTGAACTTGTTCAAAACAAACTTCAATGGCATCGATGGCAAAGATAGAATGAATCTCAGCAGGAGATTTCATGGCTTTATAAATATTGAATTCAATGAGTTTCCCATCAAATTCCATGCTGAGTTTTCCATCGTGGACTTCATATTTTGTTCTGGCCGTGGCAAGAAAAGGTCTTCCTAGCAGCAACGACAAATGAGGTAGATGATGGTCATCTTCACTCATCTTCAGGACATAGAAATCTGCAGGAAAAAACAAAATCTCCAATCTGCACTAAAACATCCTCGACTAAACCCTCAGGTTTAATGTTAGTTCTATTAGTAAATTGTATAGTTAGATCAGTTTTAGTCACAGGTTCAATTTTCAATTGTGAATAGACAGAATAAGGCATGATGTTAATTGGAGATCCGAATTCACACATGGCATTTTCTATCTTATTCTTTCCTATTTTACAAGGAATAGAAAAAGATCCTATATCATGGCATTTATGATGCAATTTTCTCTGATATGTAGCAGATACATTCTCATTCATGCAAGCATATTTTTCAGAAAACTTACTCTTAGTCATTCATAATTCTTTGAGAAAATTCGCGCACTTGGGTTTTCTGACAACTTTATCAAGCAATGGAATATTTACCTCTATATTCCGTAGTGAATTGAGTTGCATTGCAAACCTTTGAGGGAATGGTGGTGGATCATACTTGTCTCGCATCTCTTCCATCCATTCTTCTTTTGATTGAGTTTGAAAAGTGGTTGCTGATGAAGTACGCTGACCCTTCTAATTTCTTGAAGTGTCTTTCTCTTCCCCTTTAGTCCCCTGCATACACCAAGGTCATTGCAATGTTATTAGCCTTTTCTATTTCACATATCAACATTTCATTTCAGCATGAATAGTACTCGTGACATCTTATTCAGCATTATGATAAGCACTAGACATTTGAGCATACATGGTCACAAAAGTACAAGCATTCTAGATAACAAGTTGTAGCATAGCATTCACATTTTACTTTGCCTATAGCACTAACACAGCAAACTCTTCATGTGATTAAGCCCTAAAATAACAACAATAGGCCTACTACCCAATTCAGCAGTTAAATACATTCAATATTTGCCACTAAACAGTGTGCTTGTGTGCAATGAAATTAGATGAAGAGAATTGCAGGATCACAGTCAGCAAGGCAAATGCGCTAATGGTCAAACAAATTAGTTACCTAAACTTACTCCCTTTGGCCAGCTCAACAGGAATTATCCATCTCTGCCAATGCCTTGGAATTCTGATCCTTTTCTCCCAACAACCTGCACAAGAAGACAAAGTTGGTTAGCTAAGAAAGGGGATTGGTTAACAAAAAAGAAAGGAAGAAGAATCTGGACAAAAAAAATTCACACAACAACCACAGAGAGATTCGGGAACCTTCCCTAAAAAAGCTCACTGCTCACTCCCTCAAAAAATACTCTCTGATCTCACACCCTCTCCAGACTCAATTTTCTCGCTGACTCAACACACACTAGACAATACACACTCTTCACAACTACACACAAAAATCACACACTCATCTTCCCTCATCTCTGGATTCCATTTTGGGGGAGCTCTTCCATTCACACACATCCACTGAAAATTAAAACAGACTCTCCCCTCCCTACATGCTACCCTCCTCTCGTCTCTCTCTCTCTCTCCAATTTCTTTCTTATTCGAAAAAAAACAAATGGGTTAGGGTTCTTCAAACAAAAGATTGGGGCTTTTCAAAATAAAGAAGATATTTGAGAAATTTGAAGGATGAAGATAGAGGAAAGGATGTGAGGAAGAACATACCTGAAGGATAAGAACATCCGGCTATTAAATCGTCATATCTGAAAGCTTCATGGGTGTTTCGGGTGACGCTTGACCCACAGGTTTAAGGGCTGGTTTCGGTGGATCAAAGCAGGAGAGCTTTCTTCGAGAAGATCTAGGAACCATGACGATGACCGTCACCATGGAAAGCTAGGGTTCATAGTGGCTGTAGTAGGGTTTTGAAAGAAGAAGAAGCCATCGAAGCGAGGAGAAGAAAAGGAGCTCGCTGAAGAAGAGATAGGCTTAGGGAAAACGACACGGTTTTTATGGGGATTGAGGTCGATTTGTGCTGAGATTCAGAGGAGGTTTAGAGACGCGAATTAAGGTTTGAAAAAGGGTGCAACAGAGTTTGAGCGGAGAAGAAGAAGTTGATTCAAAGAGAAGGCTCGAGTCGAAACGACACCGTATCAAGTAAGATGTTTTAAATCTTTTGAATTTCATACAATTTAATCCTGTGAGTTGTTTTGTTGTTCACATAAAGACTGGAATTTGTTCCCGTTTACAATTTGGTCCCTGATTTGAGCTAATATTCACTATTTGATGCAATTTAGCCCCTGATTTAAGATTTTATTTTTGATTTGTGCGTCCTAGTCCCTAATTTAAGGTTTATTTCTTAATTTAATGCAATCTGATCCCTGCTTTATTCAATTTGACCCCTGATTTTAGAAATTGTGATAGAATTTTGCAATTGAGTGCTTGATTTACATTATTGGTATTTAATTTGTGCTTTTTGGTTCTTGAATTTTACTAATTAAGTATAAAAATTGGGATTTAGGCTAAAGATTGAATTTTTAGTGGAAATTGTGTTTATTCATGGCAAATTGATTTTGAGATCTTGATATTCAAGTTGGAAGTAATTTAAATTGGTTTCATAATTTCGAATTGAGTTAATTCAGATTTGAAAAATTGAGGTTTTGATTTAAAGCTATCATTTTTCTCAAATTAAAAAATGACTCGAGGATGACATGTTAAGACACTTTGGGTCATTTTTAATTCTTGGAAAAAACAAAGCTTGGAGTTAAAAACCTAATTTTTCAAATTTGAAAATAACTTGAAAGAAATTGGCGAATCCTTTTATATGCCTTTTAATTTGAGAATTAAGATTTTCAGTCTAAAGATTTGATTTCCTAAAACTAGATGCAATTGTAGAGTGAGTTTATCTCATGATCAATTTTCCTTTAGCTTAGATTCAATTTGTTCGTGCTTCGGTCTGTGTTTTTGAATTTGCATCTTGATTTGTTTATATGCCTCCTGAACTTCGCTAATGATTTTTTTAGTGTGCAGAAAAGGTCCCAAGTAGACCCAGTCCGGCCCATAAGTTTTTATTCCTCTTTAGTTTTTGTTAATTTGTTAATTGGCCCGGTTAGGCCTTGGTTTGTAAGAATTTAGTAAAGTAGAATTCAATTGCATGCATGTCATATTTACTTGTCATCGATTATATCTATTTGCATATCATACCACTTTAATTCAGTTAATGACCGTACCCTTCCGAAGAAGGGGCATTCAGTGTGTGGTCGAGTTTTCGGGCCCACTGAATGTCTCCGAGGATGAGACTGCTCTTCTCGGGATGCGTCGGGGTTCCGAGCATATATCCGGGGAACTGCTTTCAAAAATCCGGGTTACGTGAGTTAGCTTTGATAATTGGACTTTGCATTCATCATTTGCATACATGCATTAATTTAGAGGTAGAAAAAGAAAAAAAAATCTAAAAAAAGTGAAAAATCAGAAAATCAATGGAGGCAATAAAATGTGTTTTTCAAAAAAGGGTTTTTCTCAAATCATGTTCTCTTATCCAATTTTCAAAATTAAGAAATGGGTAATTTAAGAGTATTCAAGGTAAGCATCTTCAAAAAGAATGTTTTTAAATTAAGCAAGCCAAAAAGGATTTTGGAACCTAATAAAATTGGTCAAGTTTTTTTAGAAAAATCAAAAATGGTAAAAAGATTTTGTCACAGCATTTTCAAAATTTCCTTTTCGAAGAGAAAAGGATCAACAAGAGAGCAAACAATGAAAGAGAATCGAATTAATCGACAGTGTTCGATTATATTCTTCGAATTCTCGACATCGGTTCCAAAAAAATGGTTTTATTTTCTTTTTATAACCCTTTTAATAATCAAGATTAGGATTAAAAGCAAACAACTTTTCTTTTCGACCCAGTAGATCTAGTTAGACTAGAGGTACCGTCACTTGACGGGCGACTCGGGGGTGCTAATCCTTCCCCGAGCGTAATCGACTCCCGAACCTAGATTCAGGTTACAAGACCGGACCTTAGGTTTAGTGGGTGCATTGCCATGCTTTGGACCTTACTTAGCTTAGGTAGCCTTTAGGTGACTAATCACACCTTAGAAAAAAGATTAGTGGCGACTCCTTCTTACCAACGTTGTCTCGGCAGGGTTTCCCGGACCCGAACGTTTCGACACATGGCATGCAGCCCGACTCCACCTGGGCACTCATGTAGATGGCCTAAGCACCCAGGTGATAAGCCTGAGCACCCATGTCCTCCTGATGGCTCGACATCTCTTCTTGCAACTTGACCTCTTCTTACTCCTTTGCCTTGAAACCTTGTAGCTCTCAACTTTATGACTCCCATAAGTATAAAATTGATTCCATAGACTCCTCAATCACGAACACGAAATCCCCGATTTCATCCAAGGAAATCCATGAAAAACTTTTGTGCCAAAAATCGATCAAAATAGCTCCAAAAATGCCTAAATCAACATATCTACACATTCTACCTCTTCAACACCTACAATAAAAAATGTAAGCTTTATAAGGCAAAATCTATCATAAATATATTCAAAATCATAGGAAAATGACCATAAAAACATGCATAATTTTGGTCTGATCATATTTCCCCCACACTTAAGCTTTGCTAGTCCCTAGCAAACTAGTGTATTTCTCTCAAAACAAAGGTTAAAACAATTTCAATTGCACACACATATCAAGAAACGATCTATTTATGAAATCAAGATAACAAAGAATAATGAGAATACTCAATTCTAAAGATCAAGCAATAACAAACATCATCATTCTTAAGTAAACATAATAACAGAAATTCAACTCACTTACCTTCTCTTCACATGACTATAACTTACCATAGCCTTCTATGTACATCTATATCTCCACTACTCCAAAGAAAAGTGATGTCATGGGCATAAATCAAAAGGTCTTTATATAGGTTGTAATGGGGGCCAAAGGATAACTGAGCTTAAGAAAGAAAGAATATAAAAATTCAAAGTATTCAAGGATTAGTAAAGATCGTTCAAAAGATTGATTTCAAACCCTTGGAAAAGGTCCCATCTTTCTTTAACTAGAAAATAATGTCACCAAGTTATAAGTGCTTCATGAGACTCCTTCATTTTTTTTTAAGAAAGGAATGAACAATACTATTGTTCTCTAGAGGGAAAATTCTTTCGCAATTCCATACCTCTTATCCTCTTTTCCTACCTTATTACTCCATTTTTTAGAATGACAACTATGGAACAGATCAAAAGCATCTCTTTTATCCCCTATTTCCTTTTTATGCACTTTCTCATGAAAACACTTAATTGCAATGGATAACAGGTAACGAAATTCTCTATCACTACCCCATATACATGGCGCAGTTTCCCCCACACTTCTCCCTTGCATTGCCCTCCAAACTTGTTTTACAGTCTAAGGATCTTTGGGAAAATGGGCTATCAAAGAAAAAGGCTAAAATTGATTCAATAGGCTTCAAAGGGCTACAAATGTCAATATACAAGGGTTGGCTATTTGGCTCTATCTATTCAAACAAATGACTTAATCATTTCTATACCCAAGACATACTTCTCATAAACATGTAATATCGACAAGATTCAACACAAGTTCTAGAAGTAATAAGTCATGAAAGCATTGGATAAATAAGCTCATATCACAATCTCAAATTATGCTTAATTCTAAGAAATAAATTTTCATGCTAAAACTTAATCAAAGATTAAAGCATTCCTAATACTCTAAGCATCGATCATTCATAATCAAATCAATTACTTAACATGTGTATAACAATAAAAATTCAAAATTTGCTCAAAATATCATGAGATGAAAGAGCTACCAAACCAATCCTAAAAATTAAATCTAAAGTTAACACTAAAACTAACATGCAAAAATTATTCCATGTTTGGTAGGTGTACGGTGGCATTTAGCATATGACACAAGCCTTTAAACCTCTATACGTCTATAAAGGAGGAGTTATAGTCTCCTGAGGGTTTACTTAACTAAAACGACACCCACAAACATTTTTAAATTGAAAACAAAGTAAATTAAGATAACTAACATATCAAGCATTCACCTATCTCCTTCCCCACACTTAAACTCAACATTGTCCTCAATGTGAAAGTAATCAACAAATAAAGCAATTAAAGGTTGCTTGCGAAAATTAAATAGTTGAAGGTTGAGCGGCGTACCTTGGATGTTTGATGAAGTTATGACTTAAACTTAAAGACGAATAATGAAATAAAAAGGGAAAAGGGGGAAGGGGAAAAACTTAATTATCTTATTAATTGGACTGAAAATAAAAACAAGCTTTGAAAAATAAATAACTACTTCCTAATTGCACAAAATTAAAATTAAAAATCCTTAGACCTAAAATGAATCAATAGGCTCATTAATAGCCTTCTCCATAAGCTCAACAAAGTCCTCCAAGCTCTTGGTATAATGCCATTGGGTTCCTCTTGAATTTGCACAACACGATCATGGATGCTCTTGATCTTATTGAAAACAGGATGAGTACTTGTCTCCTTTTGCTCCTTCTCTTGATTAACTTCTTCTTCATCATCTTCAGACTTATAGTTTGGATCTACACTTGGGTCAGATTCAGAAGAAATTGAAACAAAAGACTTATCTTTTACCTCATCAACCTCGGTAGGGTCGTTCTCCATAAGCATAGGCGACGGTGCTCCTTGCTCAATCCTACATACAGCAGAAACAAGTGGTTGTCTCACTTGGTTGTTGTGAGATGAAGATGCGGCATAAGGGTTGTATGGGTTGTATCGATAGGGCATGGGTGGAGGGCGATAGGGAGGGCGATATGGCTTGGTGTGGTAGCCATCTATGCGCAGCATGGAATTCCATGGTGTTGGCCTTGCTCCCAACCATTGTTTGAATCTCCTTGAAGGTCCTCTTGGTTGGTTGTGCTAGGTTGAGCAAAACGAGGTTTTTCAAGAGAGAAAAACTTGTCGTTTGGCATGCCATCACCATCAATTTCGGCATTCTCCCTCTTCACTTGTTCCTTATATGCAACTTAACCCTCTTCCACATGGCTTGAGAGATCATTCGAGCTTTGAAACCAGGTTTGGAAGCTACATCATTGTCGGGAAGGTTGTCTACCATGGACAAGATCTCACGGCAATCCTCCCTTGTGAATCGTCCTTCAAAGTTCTCATCATACAAGCTCCCATATTCCTTGTATTGAGCACGCAAAGTCTCAAATTGAGCTTCAAAGTCAGCCATGATGCTAAGTGTTGTCGACAAGAACAGGCAATCAAAGAAAAATTCAACAAATCTACACAACTCCAAGCGGCACAAAGTTAGTTTTCTCAACTTAATTCTTCATAATTCTAAATAATTATGCAAAATTGAAAGCATAATCAAGATAGAATAATTCTGAAAAATTAAAGTGAAAGAGAAGAAAAGAAAATTTACCTCTAAGCCGCCGGTTATGATGTGAAGAAAATAAAGAGTGGGACTCCCTTTATATAGTGAATTAATCCTAATTCTATGTGGATTTAACCTAAACTTGGACAATAAGCAAAGGAAATTACCTAGGAAACACCCAAACTAAGTTCAAACCTGATTGAAAAAGGAGAATTTCAGATTGAAGTTGAATGGGATTGAAACCCTATTCCAAATTGGACTAGGTATCGCGCTGTCAAAGTGTTAGGGGCCAAGCTGGGCGCTGGGCCTTGTTGCTTGGGCGCTGAGGCTTTCCGCTTGGGCACCTAGCGGCAATCGAACCTCCTGCCCTGGGATGCTATGGCTTTGCCATGGACTCCTTGACGTGGGACTTCGATATACGAAGGTCGGTCTTCATTTAGAATATGTGGGCTCCCATGCGATTTTGGCAACTACAATTCTCATTTTTCCTCAATTTAAACATGTGAATTCAATCATCAATTCTAAATAAACAAATAAAATAGATGATTAAATTAAATTCCCATATATTAACAATCAAGATTAGAGTATACTTCCCTTGCTTCCTTGACATCACTTACCATATAGAATAAATATTAAAAGTTAAAAATTAGCCAAATTAAATTGGGTTGCCTCCCAACAAGCGCTTGTTTAAAGTCATTAGCTCGACTTCCCCAATGTTATTCCTCAGAAGGAGAATAGACTGGATCTTCCAAGCTTTTTTCCTCGATCCAACATGATTATTTTTGCTCCAAGTATGGTTTGAGGCGCTGACCATTGACTTTGTATATTTCAGGCTTGCCTGGTATACGTATTTCAGTGGCTCCATTTTGAAACACTTTCACAACTTCATAAGTTGCAAGCCACCTTGATTGTAGCTTACCAGAGAATAACTTCAATTTGCTATCGTACAAAAGAACCTTCTGCCCTTCATGGAAATTCTTGTGTAGAATCCCTCGATCATGAATTGCTTTGGTCTTTTCGTTGTAAATCCTCGAATTCTCATAGGCATCATTCCTAATCTCTTCGAGTTCTTGCAATTGAAGCTTCCTTTGTAAACCAGCTTAATTAAAGTTGAAGTTGCATCGCTTGATTGCCCACCATGCCTTATGTTCCAATTCCACAAGTAAGTGATATGGTTTACCAAACACAATTTTGTATGGTGACATACCAATTGGTGTTTTGTAAGCAGTTCTATAGGCCCATAAAGCATCTCCTAATCGCAAGCTCCAATCCTTTCTGTTCACATTCACTGTCTTCTCAAGAATCAGCTTCACTTGATGATTAGATACTTCAACTTGACCACTAGTTTGAGGGTGATATGAAATGGATATCTTGTGGGTCACTCCATACTTCTCTACCAATGATTGCACTAATTTATTGAAAAAGTGAGTACCTTTGTCACTGATAAGAGCCCTTGGAATTCCAAATCGATGAAGGATGTTGCTTTTCAAGAAATTCACCACAGTTTTTCCATCATCTTTCTTTGTAGCAATGGCTTCTATCCATTTGGAGACATAATCAACAACTAACAAGATGTAGTTTTTCTGGAAAGAGGAAGGAAATGGTCCCATGAAGTCTATTCTGTTGGTCCACTTAGATGTGCTAGAGGGGGGTGAATAGCACTTAATCGAAATTTTAAGTCCTTTGAAAAAACGTGTTAAAGACACTAGTTCAGAGTATGCAGTTAAAGTCACTAATGCAAAGCAGAAAGGTAAACAATAAATGAAAGCAAGTGAAAGTATAAAGGAAGTTGATAAAGACGTTTGTAGACACCCATTTTTGTCCTGTATCCTTCAATTTAAATAAGTTTGTTTCTTATTTGGCATTAGAGTCACCCAGGGGCATTTCGGTCATTTTTACACTAAGGGCATATTCAGGGGCATTTTAGTCATTTACATGTCCAGGGGCATATTGGTCATTTCAAATAATATTAGGATTTATATTGCATTAGTTATCATTTGCATCCAAAATCCAAAAATATTTTCCATATTAGCCTTGCATATTCCATAGTTTATAATAGTGATTTGATTCTAGCACTTTAGCTATCCATCTTAATAGGAGTCTTCTTGTAGTTCCAAATCGGTTCATGCTAATTTAATTAGACTACTTCACATTATATTTATTTGCATTAGAATCATTTTGGTAGTCATTGGTCCTTTTTAATGTTTAAGTTGGTCCCATGTCCTTTTTAATGTTTAAGTTGGTCCCATATTTGCTTAGCATAATTCATTTTCCTTCATTTGCTTTATGAATCTTTGTTTGAACATCTTGTGTTTGTTGTTGGGCCTCCCTTTAAGCTCATGGCATTTGGATCTTGGCAAATGTTTTTAGGCCTTGCATGATTTGCTTTCCTTTGCTATTATTGTCTTCTTGGGCTTTACTTAGGGTATTTGGATCCTTTGAATTTGGGTAATGAAAGGAAAGACAAGAACACTAATTTCCATTTTTAACATTTGTCTTTGTTTTACAGTTTTGTTTTACAATCTATATAACAAAAAACAAGGTATTAGGTCTACTTTTACAAAAAATATCGAATAATAGGCCTGCAAAATCCTGTTGCTTTCTTCCCTCCGATGACGCTAGATAGTTTCACTTTGGGCTTCCAATCTCATCATGGCACGACCTTGGCTTGCTTCCACTTCCCATCCTCTAGGCTCAAATCATCACAGTCCTTAAGATAAATGGGGCACATAGGACAGTTGATAATCATCAAAAGAAGCAAGGTTGAAGTCAGTTTCTCATTTGCAATGCACATACATACAGTCAAGATAGTACCCAAAATTCAGAAACGGAATTTCAAGAGCAAGATCAATTGAATGAATTAGAGGGTAGTATGAAATCCAATTTGATCATAAGATATTGCAGTAGTCAATCCGAAAATGCAGCTACGTACAATGATCAGTTCAGAACAGGTACAACATCATTGGCATTCATTTCCCCACTCTCAATTCAAAAGCAGTATACATAATTAGGTGCAGGGCATGAAGTGCAACAAACAAAGAAAATTATATGTTGAGTTGCAAACAGAAACAGAGGATGACAGTTGCAAGCAAATCAGTAGAGTCAAGCCATAGTAAAAGCGAACACAGAACAATAAGGCAGTTGTAAGCAAGGACAATTCAAAGCACCAAGAAAAGAAATCAATGGGATCACAAGATTAGAATTAAGATTGCAAATGGTCAAATAAATCAGTGGTACATATGAACAAAATATACATCAACAAAGCAACAGAGGATGTCATCCAGTTTTGCCCATCAGATTCCCACATTTGGTTAGAGAAAATTACCTCATTGGAAGCATCGGTGCCAGCTCATTCTGATCCCCTTACCGATGGCAAATTCAGCTGCACAAAGGACAAAAGTGGTTAGCTAGGATAAAGATAGAAAAACAAAAATAGAGATAAGAAGGAGGAAGCTGACACAATTTCAGGAGGCTCCTACTCATTCATTCATTCTCTACCCACATTCCAGAAGCTCCTCTCTCTTTTTCGATACGCATTGATCAGAAAAGTTCTTGGGCCCCCTCATCACCTCTCTCATTCAGAAAACGAAAAGGACCAAGCCTGTATACACAAAAAAACTCAGAATTCAGGAGACTCCCTCTCATCACCAAAAAACCCTCTAAAAAAATATACTCAGTCTCCTCCATACCCTCTCTCAAGCTCCTCCACTCTCCTCAACACACCTTTCTCTCTGACACCCTCCTGCTCCCAACTTCCCTCTCCCATTTAAAGAAAATTCAAACCATACACACACACACGAGTTGTCTCACAAATCAAAAGCCCGGAAAAAAAAGAATAAATTACTTTAAAAAAGAGAGAGAGAGAGAGAGATTACCTTCCCTTTGAGCCTAGTGTTCATCAAAATTTACCGGCCTCTGTTTACTGTTTGCCAGTTAGATCAAAAGCTTTTTGGGTCCATTCGGGATTCATAAAGCTGGGGTTCGATGGAAGTATAAAGGTGGTATTTTTGAGAGAGTAGTGAGAAGGATTTAGCAGAGTCGGGATTGGGGCTTTTGGAGTAGAAGGCTAGGAGATTAACATACTGAGAGATCGGAAGGATCCAATGGTGGAATAAGAAGATCGGTGAAGGTGTTTAGGGTTCGGGTTTGGCTCCGTTCGCGAGGTTAGAGGCTATGTTGGAGGAAAGGAAGCTCGGAAATGGAAAGAAGAGATCACGGCGACGAGATCTGGAGCTTTTGAGCTCTATCGACGGTAGATTCAAGGGTCGGTACGGTGGAGCCGCCATGGTGTGATTTACGGTGGGCGGCGTTGGTGGCGGCTAGGGTTTTTAACATAATCAAGCTTTGAGGAAGAAGAAGAATGGGTTGGTATTTATACCAACCCTTGAACCCGACCCAGAAGCAGCAGGTCGACCCAATTCAGGTACAATTCTTTTTTATTCCTTTCAATTAAGTCCCTAATTTGATACAATTAAATCCCATGATTTGTTTTTTTATTCATATAAAGACCAATACTTGTTTCCGTGTTCAATATGGTCCCTAATTTAGGATTCTATTTAATATTCGATACAATTTAGTCCCTGATTTAGGATTCTAGTCACTATTTGATTCAATTTGGTCCATATTTTTCTTTATTTGTGTGATTTCATTCAACTTGGTCCCTAATTTTAGCTGCTATTTATTGTTTGATGCAATTTGCCCCCTGATTTAGAATAATTATGTTAAAATTGTGCAATTGGGTACTTGATTCATGTCATTGATATTCAATTTATGCTCTTTGCTCCTTGAACTTTGCTAATTGTTAACTTGATGTGCAGATAAGTCTCCAATTTGTCCAATTTGGCCCTGAAGCTTTTAATTTCTTTCAATCTCGTCCTTTGTTAGTTCAATTTCAATTTGATTAAGCCATGGTTTGTAATAATCTAGTAACCTAGAGTAGATTTAAAGTAGAGTTAATTGCATGCATATCATATTTATTTGTGATTAATTTAAAACTGTTTGCATTTTATGCCACCTCTATAAATTGCGATTAATAAAGAGGCGTTTAAACTGTGACGGGCCAATCTCGAGTAAAGGTGCTCGGGCACGACCTCTCGAGATTTCGCCCCGAGATTGAATGATCTTTACGAATATCCCCGGAAGGCCCGGCTAGGTTCGTGAAGGTCAATTCAAGCAAACCCCTTTTTATTAATCAACTTAAAAACTGGACTTTGCATCCATCATCTCATACATGCATTAGGTAATATCTAGGTTAAAATTGGAAAAATGGTAAAAATGAAAAAAATGGAAAAAATCAGAAAATTAAAAGATTCAATAAAAAGGGATTTTCCAAAAATGTTTTCTCCATTAAGTGTTCTCTTATGCAGTTTTCAAAAGAAATTAAAATTGGTAATCAAGAGCTTTTAAGATTTAAATAGAGGCTTTCAAATTCAAATCAGACTTAGATTATCAACAGAAGACGGAAAAAGATTTCTAAAACAATAAGAAAAGAAGATTTTCACACCATTTTTAGGAAGACTAAAATGGGAGTTTTCAAAATAAAGTAAAAGACTTTAAAAACAAGAATAAAAGGTTTTGACACAGCATTTTCAAAACCTTTTCCTGATGCGGAGGACTCAACAAGAGAACAAATAGTGAAAGAGAATCGTAACAGAATTGATCAACGTTGTTCGATTACATTCTCCAAATTCTCGACATTGGTTTCCAAAGTGGTTTTATTTTCTTTTATAACCCTTTTCCTCTAATAATCAAGATTTAAAAGCAACATTTAGTATTAACCCATTAGATTTAGTTTAGACTAGAGGTACCGTCGTTTGACGGGCGTCTCGGGGGTGCTAATCCTTCCCCGAGCGTAACCGACTCCCGAACCCATAGACTTTGGTTAAGCAGACTGTATTAGCTTTAGTATTACCTTCGCCAAGCTTAGGTTAATATTAGACTTAATAATCGGAAAGGTGGCTAATTGCACCTTAGAAAAAAGATTAGTGGCGACTCCATTTCCAACGTCGTTTCGACAAGGTTCCTCGGACCCGAACGTTTCGACAACGTTAACAGCTGAATAGTGGAAAAGTAAAAAGATTAAGAGATGATAAAACTGGAACGATAGAAGAAAGGATGGAAGATTGAAGACGCTTCGATTTATAGAGGTTCGGCCTTTCACACCTACGTCCTCTACCTTAGATACCACATACCAAGGATTTTAAAATCCATTATCAGTGAAGTTAATCTGGCCTTCACAACACCTTTTTACAATCACAAAGGTTCAAACCCAAAGCTTTAACACCGAGTGAAAACCCACACTCAAAACAATCCTAAGTGCAAACCCACACTTGAACAAATACAGAAAAATAGAGTATCAAAGTGTAAAAACGATCCTAGCATATCAAAATACTCACATTCAGGCCTAAAACAATCTAAAGGTATGAACTTTAAGCGCTAATACAATTATCCAAGCTAATAGAGTAAACTGTAAAGAGAGCAAGACTTGGATTTCAGGGATTTTGAAATTCTGGAGAGAGTAACTGATTTGATCTTCAAAAATGCTCCAAAACTTGAACTCAAACGGTTAGATTTGAGTATTTATATCTCTCTCTAGCGAACTAGCCGTTTTAGTTTGAAATTCAAACTATTTTCCCGTTTTCTAGTCTTTTAGTCGCGTCAGCTGTTGGCAGCTTCAGAGCGTCGGTACGAAGTTGATCGCTTCAGCGTGTCCGTACTGTTTGTCCTTTTGTTGCTAGTCGCTTCAATCTCCAGATCATTAATCCCACCAATATCTTCCAGTCTTCTTCTAACTTCGAAATTCTGTCTTGACTTGGATAACCTTCATGCATGCTGACTTGAATATACTTTTTTAAACTTGAAATTTGCATTCTGAAATCGCTGCCTTTGGCTTCAAATAAACTTCCTTAGAGACTTTGAGCTTCCAATGTGCCTAAGGCTTTGGGCATCTGTCTACATCAGTGTCACGAATGAAGCTTTCTTTTTAGGAATCTACAATGCTCAACCTTTCTACTGTTAAAGACTTCACTGCATACTAAATAGATGTATTAGCTAATATACTTAGGTTTATTTTGTTATCATAAAAAACAACAGGGTTCAACAATCTCCCCCTTTTTTTGATGATGACAAAACTAACCCTGAATTGAGATAAGTAGCTAACAGAATATAGGGAATTAAGATAGTAAGATAAGACTCCCCCTAAATTCATGCCATCAAAATTCATAATTAATCAAAGCAATATGTCAAGTCTATATCAGAGCATTATAAGTCAAATCCAGAATAAAGTATGAGTGAAACAAATCTAGTTGTTATAGGTTCAAATCCACCTTAAAGACCTGCCAAAGATCAACTTGAATCAGCAAACTCCTAGACTTGTAGTTGAATCGATAAACTTCCCTAAGATCACAAGATTCACAATTAGATAATCACTATCTAATTGTTTGCTAGGACTCTACAGGATTGAAGAAATCCTAAGTATGTTCAAACTAGAACAATAAAGCTAAATTCTCAAAAGAACTCTCTTTGATTGGAAAACTTAACTTGTGTTTACAAGAGAGATATGAAACCCTTATATAGTAGTAAGGGAGGTCCTAACCGTAATCCTAAAAGCATATGGGCGGCTATAAAGGCTTACAAGCCAAAAATAAAGACAAGGAAAACTAGTCCAAGTCCAACTAGGAAAAATAAATAACAAAGCATAATTAAACAAGGATTGGACTTAGTCAAACAAGGCCCAATCCTAATGTCATCAAAACATAAAAATAAGCTAATCTAAGATAGAATAAAGCCTCATAAGGCCAATTAGACTTTGAAGAAATTCTAAGTATGTTCAAACTAGAACAATAAAGATAAATTCTCAAAAGAACTCTCTTTGATTGGAAAACTTAACTTGTGTTTACAAGAGAGATATGGAACCCTTATATAGTAGTAAGGGACGTCCTAACCGTAATCCTAAAAGCATATGGGTGGCTATAAAGCCTTACAAGCCAAAAATAAAGACAAGGAAAACTAGTCCAAGTCCAACTAGGAAAAATAAATAACAAAGCATAATTAAACAAGGATTGGACTTAGTCAAACAAGGCCCAAACCTAATGTCATCAAAACATAAAAATAAGCTAATCTAAGATAGGATAAAGCCTCATAAGGCCAATTAGACTTAAACAAGACCAATTAGGTCTCAATCGCAAGCAAGGTAAGAAACTTGTTTTCAAGTGGTTCTTCATGCTCAAGTCATCTTCAAAGGTCTTCAATTGAAGTTCAATAATCTTCATATCTTCAAGATGAGTTCGAACAAGGCCCATGAGTGCATCCTTGAATCTCTTAGCTCTTGCTCTTGTCATTGGCCTATTAGGTAAGCTTAATGGATCAAATGGCATCTTCTTGGTGCTTGGAACATGATCATCGACATCTCCTTGGTCTCCATGAATCTTCATGCTTTCTTTCAGCCCTTGCACATCCTCTGCTTGCTCTCCAGGCTTGTCTTCAAGTCCATGATAAGCCTTGTGCGCATCATCCCCTCCCCATTGAAGAAGATTTGTCCTCAAATCTGCATCATTATCTAAAAGAAACAAATCAACAACATTAAAGGTAGCACTTACATTACCATACTCACTAAGAAGATCTAGCTTGTAGGCATTGTTGTTGATCCTCTCCTACACTTGGAATGGTCCATCTCCTCTTGGTAAAAGCTTGGATTTCCTTTTCTCATGAAACCTGTCTTTCCTTAGATGTAACTAAACCCAATCTCCAGGCTCAAAGATAACTTCTTTGCGCCCCTTGTTAGCCATCTTCTTGTAGTGTTGAGTTTTCTTCTCTATTTGCGCTCTAACCTTCTCATGAAGTTCTCTAACAAATTCAGGCTTCCTTTTACCATCCATGTCAACTTGGACACTCAAAGGTAAACTCATCAAATCCAAAGGAGTTAAAGGATTAAAACCATACACAATTTCAAAAGGTGAATAACCAGTAGTACTAAGTATGCTCCTATTATATGCAAATTCAACATAAGGCAATCAATCCCCCCAAGTTCTTAAGTTCTTTTTAATCAAAGCTCTAAGCAAGGTAGATAAAGTTCTATTAACAACTTCTGTTTGACCATCGGTTTGAGGATGACAAGTTGTTGAAAACATCAACTTAGTACCTAACTTAGCCCACAAAGTTCTCCAAAAGTGACTTAAGAATTTAGCTTCTATATCAAAAACAATGGTTCTAGGCATTCCATGTAATCTAACAATCTCCCTAAAGAACAAGTTAGCTACATTAATGGCATCATCAATCTTAGAACATGCAATAAAGTGTACCATCTTAGAAAACCTATTAAATGTACCCAAAAAATGTGGTTGATAGGCATCACCCTCTTTCATGCGAATTTGATGGTACCCATTCAATAACAACTCATGTATAAAACAAAATGGAGTACACAATCTAAACTCTTTAAACAAAAATGCAGCATGCATATAGTACTTTCGACAACCAGATTTCACACATGCCTTATAGATTTCACCAAAGTAAACATCCATAGAATTAAAGTCATTAATGTACTCAAATCCTAGAAATTTAGAATCAAGTGTGGAAAGCAATACATACCTTCTTGATAGTGCATCAGGCACTATATTCTCCTTACCTTTCTTGTATCGCACATGTCCTTTTTCAAGCAATTTTCCAACTTGCTTCTCCAACTCCTTAGTCTCATCAAGATTTGTCCTATAGGCTGGCCTATTTGGAATTTGCGCCCTAGGGGTGAAGTCAATTTGATGCTCAATCCCTCTAATTGGTGGCAATCCACTAGGTATTTCCTTAGGAAACACATCTGCATAATCACTCAAATGAGAAACAATATTGCTTGGAAGTTCTCCAGCCAAGTTGTTATTACTCATAAGTGTATTTGGAAACAAAAGTAAGATCAAAACAGAATTCTCATGCAAAGCACTCTTAATCTCACTCTCAGTAGCTAACATACACTCTTTAACAACTTTCTTTGAACTATTTTCCTTCTCAACCAAAACAGATTTGTTATCATCACAAATAACACTCAAATTAGGTTCGGGTTTACTCTTTTCTTTTGCCCTAAATTCAGCCTCTAATCTAGCAAAACCATTTCTTAATTTCAATTGATCTTTTAAAACTTCTTGAGGTGATAATGGAACTAGAGTAATAGGAATCTTACCACACATAAAAGAGTACTTGTTTGTCTCACCATCATGTTGAACTTTGTTGTCATATTGCCAAGGCCTCCCAAGCAGCACATGACAAGCTTGCATTGGTAAGATATCGCACAAGAAATCCTCTTTGTACCTGCCCAAAGAAAGAGTAACCAAAACTTGTTTGTTAACCCTAATTTCTTCTCTATCATTGAACCAACCTAAGCTATAGGGTTTAGGATGCTTAGAAGTAGGTAGTTGTAACTCCTTCACCAAATAATCACTAGCTATATTTGTACAACTTGCTCCATCTATAGTCACACTACTTGGTTTTCCATTCACATAGCATCTAGTGTGAAATAGATTCTCCCTTTGATTTTGAACATCCCCTTTCACATATGCACTCAAAGTCCTCCTAGCTACCAAACTCTTAAGTGGATTTAACTCATCAACATCATCAATTGCAGCCTCCTCATCGTCCCCTTCATCATCATCATCCCTACTAGAACCTAGGTTGAAATCTCCTTCCTCCTCACTACACTTAATGTGAGTCTTAGATGATGAACTTGTAGCACCCCTACTTTCGGTTTTGGGACTTACAAACTCCTTTTTCTCACTCTCCTTCTCCTTGAATGGCACCCTTTCACCTTCCTTGTAAGGAGTTTTCCATGAGCTATTAGATAATCTGTAACTCTTCTTTACTCGTTGAACTTTATCAATCAGGATGTCCATTTGAGTTGACATGTTGTCCATTCGTTGCACTAGATTTTGTAACAAAGTAGCCAAATCAGTTTGATTATCTCCATCTTTTCTATCCCCCATTGTACCTGCAATAAAAGGTTAGAAAAATAAAGAAAATCCTCTCAAATAGTGTCTCACAACAAATACACACACACACACACACACACACACACACACACACACACACACACACACACACTTGTTTACCATAACTTGCTCTCGTGTTTGCACTCAACCTATATGGTAGCCAACCCACTAATCACTCTTAATAGTCTCACACAATCTAGCTTTTACCACTCCTTTTAGCTTCAATAGGTCTAATAAGAACAACTTGTAAGGATTACTTCGCTCTTCTCGTGACCTACTTGAGGAACAAACAATTAGTAGCAAAACTAGAGTGAATCAAAGATAAGTGATCTCAAAACAAACCAAACACCAAAAATTTTCTGAGGCAAGCCTTGCCCACGCCTGGGTAAGCTTCAAAGTAAGCTTTGAAAATTCTCCTGGGATAGGCCATGCCTGGGCAAGCTTTTCAAGCCCTAATTTACAACAAGCTTTAGAACAACCCCAAATTTGAAACCCTAGTGCTCCAAACTTGAAATTTCTTTAATTCAACTTTCCAAAGAGCACTTTAATACCTTCAATTGACTTCAATTAAGATCAATTGCCCACAAATCACAAAAATCCCCAATTTCAAGCCATAAGAACCCTAATTTGAAACTCAAGAACCCTAATTTTGAATGCAATGAGCTCCAAACTGAAATTCTTCAAATTAACTCTTCAATTGTAGCAAAAGTTCCCAAAATCTTCAAACAAACTTTCAATTTCACAATTCAAGGTCAAAATTGAATCCCTAATCAACCCCAATTAACCTGCAAGACCCTAACCTCCAAAAACGCCAACTTTGTTTGATTTTTTTTTTTAGAATTTTCACTATTTTCCCTGAAAGATCAAGATGTAAAAACCCTAAATCTAAAATTTCAGCCTATTCCGACCACTAATGAATGCAGAACAAAAATCACAAGTTTCTTGTCAAAATTGTTTTTTATTTGTTTAATATTTTTCGATATAATCTTGATATATGAGGACTCCAAATCTCAAATTTCAAAGCAATCCGACCACTAATGAATCCACAACAAAAATCGAAAGTTTCTAAATTTTTTTATTTTCAATTTTGTGATATGGATGAAGATGGAACTAGAACTTGAAAAATGATGAATAGAATGATAGATTTACCGATTGAAGATGAAAACCTATGCTCTGATTACCAATTGATACGAATCTAGTTGTTATTGGTTCAACTCCACCTTCAAGACCTGCCAAAGATCAACTTGAATCACCAAACTCCTAGACTTGTAGTTGAATCGATAAACTTCCCAAAGATCCAATCTTCGTTCGTCGGCCCTAGATGATCAATTAGACCTGCAATTAACAACCCAAGATCACAAGATTCACAATTAGATAATCACTATCTAATTGTTTGCTAGGACTCTACAAGATTGAAGAAATCCTAAGAATGTTCAAACTAGAACAATGAAGCTAAATTCTCAAAAGAACTCTCTTTGATTGGAAAACTTAACTTATGTTTACAAGAGGGATATGGAACCCTTATATAGTAGTAAGGGACGTCCAAAATAAAGACAAGGAAAACTAGTCCTAGTCCAAGTCCAACTAGGAAAAATAAATAACAAAGCATAATTAAACAAGGATTGGACTTAGTCAAACAAGGCCCAATCATAATGTCATCAAAATAAGCTAATCTAAGATAGTATAAGGCCTCAAAAGGCCGATTAGACCTAAACAAGCTCAATTAGGTCTCAATCGCAAGCAAGGTAAGAAACTTGTTTTCAAGTGGTTTCTTCATGCTCAAATCATCTTCAATGTTCTTCAATTGAACTTCAATAATCTTCATATCTTCAAGATGAGTTCAAACAAGGCCCATGAGTGCATCCTTGAATCTCTTAGCTCTTGCTCTTGTCATTGGCCCATTAGGTAAGCTTAATGGATCAAATGGCATCTTTTTGGTGCTTGGAACATGATCATTGACATCTCCTTAGTCTCCATGAATCTTCATGCTTCCTTGCAGCCCTTGCACATCCTCTCCTTGCTCTCCATGCTTGTCTTCAAGTCCATGATAAGCCTTGGGTGCATTAAGGAGAATACTAAAGACATAAGTAAGATAAGAACTAAAAATCTCCAGAAAATCCCAATAGTGGCATTAATGTATATATACAACTAAGTTCAGCCAAATAAAGAGGGGTTCTCCAAAGATATATCATTGAAGTCTTTAAACTCCCCTGAGTTAGTCAGTTCATCTTCCCCATAGACCCCATCCAGGCATGCTAAGGTTTCTTTCAAGCATGCTAGTTTTTAAATGCTGAACACACTAGATAACGCATCAAAACTTCACAGCATATATAAAACAAATATTCAAAAAGCTCAATTCACAATACTTTTCCCCCTTTTTGTCATAAGCAAAAAAGGTTCAAAGTTCCTGCAAGAAATTGTTAGAAAATGTACACATACTAAGGATAGTTCATAAAGCATAAGATAGATAAGAGACATCCACATGCCTCAAAGAAAATATGAAAAATATCCAAGGCACTCAGCAGGTGCCAAAATACAAACCAAACTTAAAATAAAAACAGAGTTTAATATGCATATGAAATGTATGAAATGTTCATAATGCATAAAGAGAATGATAGATGCAACTAGTGCACTCTAATCCTCAGTTCCTTCAACTTCTTCTTTAGAGCTGCTTGAGGGAATGATGGCTTTGGGAGTAGACTTTTGCTGTGATGACTCTGATTTTGATCTACTTCCAGAGGAACTAGGAGTGGTTGCAATTATCTCAGCCTCCTTGGTTACTCTTGATCTGGTCACTCTGCCAGTTCCTGCAACCTTGTTGGATGTGACAGCTTTCTTCTTAACACCTCCTTTGCGAGTTCCCTTTTTAGGAGTGACTTGAACATCTTTGTAGATTTCCATAGTTATTTCCTCCTTTTCCTTTGCCGTGCTCAGAACTTCAGCAGACAATTCATCAATCATCATGGCATCAATGTCATTAGTGGTTGATCGGTCGTCAGCAATCATAAAAATAATCCCCACAAAATCCTAACTAAGTAGATAGGGTAAGTAGGGGTCGATCCCACAGAGAAGGTCGATAGACTTTATCCGAAGATGCAATCCTTAAAAATCTCTCAAAAAAAATATGTAAAAACATAGGTTTAAAAATAACAATTAAAAAGAAAGCAAATATACTAAAAACAAAGCAAAGTAAATTAAATCTAGATCTATGGCAAATAAGAAAGAAAACAATAATTAAAAAGCATACTTCTTCTCCAATGGTAGAAAACAATCAAATTGATAATGGGTCGTTGATTTAAAAGATGAATTCAATATTAAATCCTTTATGATAATTGACCTAGGGAAAACCCTATCATGCTATTTAGATAAGATTATCGGTTAAGGCTTAATTTACCCCTTTCATTATCTTAACAAATCAATTACCGGGTTAAGGCTTAAAGATTCACCAAGAAACAAAGCATTAAGTTTAACTATTTAATTAGCTCTTTCACACATGCTTAATAAGTAAAACCATACAACAATCAGATAAAATCTGATCACTGACATGCAAAATCCATTGAAGCGAGGGTTAGTCGTCAACAATTCACTACCAAACAATCAGACTCGTGGGTTAACAATTCCGTCTGACTTAGCAATAGATCTCTCAAATTATCTCTTTATCGGCCGCATAAATCAATAAAAATCAAGATCATGGAATAAAACAGGATTTAACATGCTATCTATCAAAAATAAAATACCAAATTATAAGCACAAAAATCTCACCATATCAATTGATTGAATTCACCAAAGGATTAGAAGTATTAAGAATTTAGCTACTCATGGATTCAGGAAAATCCATGAGAGGCATAAGAAAACTTACAAGACTATTGAGGGGCGGAATCTCCTTGCAAAATAATCTAGGTATGCCGCACCTCCCTATGGCTAGAGAGGGTGGCAGCACCCTTGCCTAAAAACTAGAAGAAAGACTAAAAAAATAGATCTAAAATTATGAAAAGTATGTGGGTATGTGATTTTTGTTACAGGAGGTGGCTATTTATAGTGGAAATAACCCTAGGAAATCCAATTCTAAGTAGGAAAGAGATCTAGGACGGTTTAGAGGCTAACTTAGACTTCACGTTATCTTAAAAGTCTTCCTAGAACCAAAATCCTAGTCAAAATAGGATCCTGAAAAATCCTGGATTCGTGCGGGGACTTCAACGGCGATTTTGGTCTTGAAAACGGCAGAACTAGGTCTTGGACGTCAAAGAAAAAGTTGTATGTCTCGGAGGTCTGAGTAAAAAGTTATGATTTTTCTACTAAAACTGCGCTGAATCCTAATCCTGTTAGGACTAGAAGCGGGAATAAGCGGGAATTGGATATCTCCTTGGATATAGGCGGCATTAATTGGGATTTTAACTCCAATTATGGGCTTATATGGGCTGAGTATTTTCCCATATAAAACATTCAAAATTCCTTAGCTTAAAGCCTTATCCATGGCTTGTCTTCAATCCTTCGCAATTTAAGCTCCAATCTTCAATTCTTGCTCTTGAGATAATTCTTCAAAGTCTTCAAATCTTCAAACACGAACTTCGAATCTTCCAAATCTATACTCAAAATTGCTTTGCACAAATCTGTGCAAAAAGTCATCAAAATAGCTCCTAAAATAGTGAAAAACAACAAATTCTCAATTTCACATCACTTAAATACTCAAAACACAAATATTATCAAAATAGCATATATTTAAGCATAAATAGATCCAAAAACATAGTAAAATAACCATAAAAATAGGGTCTTTTTTAGCTCAATCAGTGGTTTCCTTAATGATCTCATCAGCTTCCTTCTTCTTTGCAGCTTCTTGTTCCTGTTCTGCATTAGTGGCTTCAGTCTCTTTTGTTTGCTTTTCTTCCTCAACTTTCTTTTCTATAACTTCTTCATCACCCTTCTTGGACTTATCACATGTGGATAAGCTATCTGTAGTTGACTTGTGGTCATCATCTCTTTCTTCATCGGAGCTATTAGATGGAATATTAGCTTGCTTCCTCTTTTCTGCAGTTTTCTCAAATCTAACAGTGTCACTGCTTCTTTGGCTTTCTTCTCCTGCTCATTCTTTTTCTTCAGTTGCTTGGCCTCTTTCAGAACTTCCTCTGCCTTCTCTATTGTCTCTGGATCTTCAACTGGTTTGAATCCAAGGGCTTTCATTTGAGCATCCCATTTTTCTTTCGAGTTCTTGGCCATCTTTCTCATTTCTTCATCCCTCTTCTTAAAGGCTTCCATTTTTTCAGCTACAGTGGATTCTCGAACTTTTCTATTCAAGTGCATTTGCCAGCTCCTTATAACAGTCTTCTAGCTGTTCATGATTAGACATTATTAGATTCATGTCATTAATGAACTTTACATTTCTCTTTTTTTGTGATTTTCAATTTTCCAAATTTTTTTGTACTTTTTGAATGCAATCAAACATATGTATGTAATTCTAAAACCTAGAAACAGAATGCCAATGGATTAACCAGATTACTTGTTTCTCCCACTTTTATCTTCTAATTTCTAATTCTTTTTTGTAATTCTTTTTTGGTGTTTTATTTTTTATTTATCATTATTTCATTAACATGCCATGAAATGCAAATGCGCACAAAAATGGAAATCCAACTTATACAATGTCTAATTAATTGCTAAATTGAGGGTTAATTAACCAATGAACTAAATGGAGCTTAAGCTACATGATTAACATGCAATAATGCTAAATTACCAAATGAAGCTAAGACATGAAGTATGTAAAAATGCCAAAAGTGCATACTAAGATTTTTTGGGGTTTTAATCCTGAAACGCAATGCAATCTACCTAAGTTTATATGCTAAAATGCTAATTTAAGCCAACAAGGAATTAAAAATGACTGAAGTGCCCCTGAAGGCAAAATGACCAAAATGCCCCTGGGTGACTTTCAATGCAGATTAAGGAGCCATTCAATTTAGTTTGAAGGATATAGGCGAAATTAGGTTGTCTACATGGAGCTGCTGCATCTAGACTTGTTTGGCCCCATTGATGTCACTAGCATGGGAGGTAAATCTTATGGGTTTGTCATAGTTGATGACTTTTCTAGATTTACCTGGGTTTATTTCCTTAGTCATAATGATGAAGCTATTGATGTCTTTGCTAATCACTGCAAAATAGTCCAAAATGAATAAGGCTTCACTATTATAAGTGTTAGAAGTGACCACGGTGGTGAGTTTGATAGTCATGTCTTTGAGGATTTTTGTAATGAAAATGGTTTTCAACATAATTTTTCTGCTCCCAGAACACCATAACAAAATGGAGTGGTGGAAAGGAAGAACCGAACTTTAAAAGACATGGCTCGTACTATGCTTTGTGAGAACAATCTTCCAAAATATTTCTGGGTTGAAGCCACTAACATTGTTGCCTATGTTTTAAACCGTGTTTCAATTAGACTTATTTCAAAAACACCTTATGAACTTTACAAAGGCAGAAAGCCCAATATTTCTCACTTTAGAAGCTTTGGTTGCAAATGTTTTGTTCCTAACAATGGCAAACACCCCATTGTCAAGTTTGATGTTCGTAGTGATGAAGCTATTTTTCTTAGATATGCTTTGAACTCAAAAGCATATAGAGTGTTTGGCAAAACATCTTTAGTGGTTGAAAAGTCTATTCATATTGTTTTTGATGAGACTGATAGTGCACCGAGAAAGGTTGTCCAAGATGATGATGATGCAGGTATTGATGAGACGAACAGGAAAGATGCGATGACCACTATTGACACTAATGAAAAAGCCATTGAAGAGATCAATGCAGATCCCCCAATTGAAAGTCTTCAGAGGCAAGAGCAATAGCATGAAGATCTCCCAAAGGCACGGAAATATGGAAAGAGTCATCCACTAGATTTGATCATTGGAAATCCAAAAGAAGGAGTGAGAACAAGAGGAGCACTTAGAGAAGTTTGTGAGTTTGCTGCCTTTATATCTCAGATTGAGCCAAAAGCATTTGAAGATGCTGAAAAAGAAAAAAGCTAGATGATTGCAATGCAAGAAGAGCTAAATCAGTTTGAGAGGAACAAGATTTGGACATTAGAGCCACTACCAGCAGATTATCCTGTTGTAGGCACAAAGTGGGTATTTGAGAACAAGCTTGATGAAAGTGGCAGAGTCGTTAGGAACAAAGCCAGATTAGTAGAAAAAGGTTACAATCAAGAAGAAGGAATTGATTATGATGAGTCCTTTGCTCCAGTAGCAAGACTCGAAGCAATCAGACTCCTTCTTACCTTTGCATGCTACATGGACTTCAAGTTTTATCAAATGGATGTGAAGAGCGCCTTCCTCAATGGTCACATTCATGAAGAAGTATATGTGGAACAGCCACCTTGCTTTGAAGACGGCAAATATCCTGATCACGTGTACAGACTTCACAAAGCTCTCTATGGACTCAAGCAAGCACCTCGGGCCTAGTATGATAGGCTATCTAAATTTTCTCCTGGACAAAGGGTTCACAAAGGGAAGTATAGATAGCATTTTCTTTATTAGAAAGAAGAAATCCGATTTCCTTATTGTTCAAATTTATGTTGATGACATTATCTTTGGTGCCGCTAATGAAAGTTTGTATAAGTATTTTGCCAAAGAAATGCAGGGAGAATTCAAGATGAGCATAATGGGAGAACTCAACTTCTTCCTAGGACTTCAAATCAAACAATGCTCTGACGGTATCTTCATTAGTTAGTCCAAGTATACAAAGGAAATGTTAAAGAAATTTGGAATGGAGGACTGCAAACCAATGAAGATACCATGGCCACAGGTACTAAATTAGATTCTGATGAGAAAGATAAGGTAGTTGATCAGAAACTCTATCAAGGTATGATTGGCTCCCTACTTTATCTCACTGCTAGTTGGCCTGACATACTCTTTAGTGTTTGTCTTTGTGCTCGTTTTCAATCTTGTCCAAAGGAATCTCACCTTATTGCTGTGAAGAGGATCTTCAGGAATCTTCATGGAACCACTGGCTTAGGCCTTTGGTATCATAAAGGATCCTTGTTAGATATTGTAGGTTATTCTGATGCTGATTTTGCAGGTAGTAAGACAGATTGAAAATTCGCTAGTGGCACTTGTCAGTTTCTTGGACAAATGCTACTGTCATGGTCGAGCAAAAAGCAGAACTCAGTAGCATTATCAACTGTTAAAGCAGAAAATATAGCTGTCGGAAGTTGCTGTTCTCAGTTGATATGGATCATGCATCAACTTCAAGATTTTGGAATTACCATGATGGAGGTGCCACTATACTGTGATAACACTAGTGCGATCAATATCACAAAGAATCCTGTACAGCATTCAAAAACCAAGCATACTAAGATTCGACATCATTTCATCCGTGATGATGTGCAAAAAGGCAACATAAAAATTGAGTTTGTTAGTACCCTTAAACAACTTGCTGATATCTTTATTAAACCTCTTTCTGATGAGCATTTTAGTAGAATTAGGCATGAACTTGGCATGATAGATTCTAGTAACATTTGATTAATTGCTTCATGCATTGTTTTATTAATGCCTTCAACATGTACATGCATACATGCATACACATACACGAAAATGTGTTGGATTTTTGCCCTTTGACACGCTTTTTCAGTTTCCCACTTTCTGAGCTTGACGCGTCCTTTTCGTGTCAGTACTCTTTTTGAATTTCAAAACCTTGTTTTATCCTTATTGGGTAAAGTCTCTTCAAAATCCAAAAAGATTCATTTACTCCTTCCTCTTCCCGAAAAACTCTTTCTTTTTCCAAAAAAATCTTCATTTATTGAAACTCTGCTCTTCTATTTCATTCAGAAACCCTAATCTATTATTATCTCTCCACTCTCAACCTCTCAAAAACTCTGTTTTATCTCATACATTCATACACCCTCAAATCCTCTCTTTCACTCATTTGTTGCGAAAAATCGCAAAAGGAGAAACCTCCAAAGCAAAGAGAAAGCTCTCTGAGCTTGAAGTGATCGAGGAAGAAGAAGAAGAAGAAATTGCAGCTCTTGCGAAGCGAGCAAAAAGCAGTTCAGACAAGAAGGGAAGTTTTGATGGAGCCAGATTGGTGTTTCCAAAGCTTCTTAAAGCCAGCAAAATTGCAGATCGGCTGAAGACTATGGCTTTGCGCAAAAGGTATGATGAGATTACTGAATCTCAGATTATGGCTGCAAAGATGATAGATTGGGAAACTTTTCTAGGAGATGATACTTATGGTGGAATTGAGCATAATTTTGAGATGATGAATATGTTGGGTATTGCTAACTATGAATTTACTAAGCTAAGTCCCTCCTTAGTCAAAGAATTTTTTGTTGGAGTTGCTAAGTCAGCTGAAGTAATAGAGTCTGATGATGCTAGGGCTAAGTTTATTGATAAGAATCTGATAGTTTGTGTTAATGGAAATAAGATGGTCATTACTCCCAAGTCCCTAGGAAAGTATTTGATTATTGATTACAAAGGTGAAGAAGACTTTGATGAGTCATTTGATAAGAATGCCGCTTGGAGGCAAATCTCTAGTAATGATGAGGACTTGCCTAAAAATTCAGGGGCTAGGTTCATCAAAATTAGCTAAGTGAAAATGATCCATCAATTTATTGGTTGCAGTATAAGATATAAGAAAAGCAGTGTAGGATATGTGAGCAATCACGATGTGTGGTTGCTGTGGAAGATCAACAACTATGAGAGAGTTAATCTAGCTGGGATTATCATTAAAGGCATGAAGGAAATGGCCAATAAGAAAAAGAAAATGATCTGTGGCTTTGGCCACATCATTACAAGCTATGTGAAACAACATCTCAGTGCTGATGAGTTTAAACCATATGAGAAAGACCTAGTTGAAGGCCGTGTCAAGTTCTCCAAAGAGACTACTAATAGGTTCATTAAGAACACTATCAAGGAACAGCAGTTGATGGAAGCTATTGCTCAGAATGTTGTAACTTAAGTGAAAAAAGGTGGGGATGCTGTTATGGATAAAATGAATGGTCTAGCAGAAGCAATGAGAGCTTACATTACAGGTCTGACTCAAGGGATTGAAAAGCTAAGTGAATTTAAGGGAACTTTGACTGGAAACATTGAAGTGCTATCACAAGAAAATCAAAAAACATTGTTGCATAGCTATTGCTCAATTGAGAGGTTTCCTTGCCTCTGGTTCCAGCCCTTGTTCTTTCCTTTCTTGTACATTGGCAGGCATGAGAACTTTTCAAAACAACCTTAAAAAGAAGACTCCATGACTTGCAAGAGGAAGCAAAGAACAGGAGCAATAAAAATGATTCCCCCAGGCGCAAGACCAAGCACAATTAATTGGTGTAGGCCTGAATTAAGGCTGATAGGGATAGTAAAAGTGTGCAAACAGAAAATGCAGAAGCAGTATAGCAGTATCAAATGAATCATTTAGGACATGTTGTGAAACAACAAGCAACACAACAAGTTAAGCAGCAAAAAAAATTGCACCAAGAAACATGGCAACACAGTAAGGGGATGATTATAAGGGCAAGTTTAAAGCCTGGAAAAAAGGGAATTTTGCTTTAGGCAGAATTGGATAGGAGGTTTAAGATGAGTTCCTGGCCTCAAGATGCCAATGTTACCATCCTAGAACCGTGGAAATGCAATAAAATGCTCATCAGGCAACTATCAAGAATAAAAACAAGCATGAATTCAGAGCCAATCCAGATAGTAGGACAACCATATGCAACAGATCATCAAGCAAGGAATCGGGTCTAACAAGTAGAAGCAGGATCAATAGAATGCATTAGAGGCAGTATGGAGTCCAGTTTTATCAAGATATTACAGCAATCAATTCGAAAATGAGGTGGCATACATTGGAAAAATCCCTGTCTCAACACAAGCATTGAGCACAAACTATCAAGCAAAGCAAAACAATGAGGAAATTGATCAGAACTTAAGCAATCCAGGCCATTGCTAAGCAACTACAGAGTAATCATGGGCCTATGAATATTACAAGGGAAATGAAGAAAAATTACAGGTATAGTTCCAATCAACTTGTAGCAAACATTACAGTGAAGCAGAAATGCAGAGCCAACAATACCACAAGCCTTACCAACGTGGAGAGTTTTGATTGGTCTTGAACCCTAAATTGCCACCTCACTGTTATCAGCTCAACCTCCACACACGTGCACACAAGCAACAATTTTCACCTACAAAGGACAAAATAGGGGTTAAAGCAAATTGGGCAAAAAAAAATAGAGGAATGGGAAACAGGATATTACCTGAGAGAGGATCTTCCAAAGGTTTATCTGTGCCAGCTCACCAACAAAAACAATTCAGTCGCCATCCTTTTGGCCAACAACTTAAGAACGAGTGATTTTCAGGCCCTTTTCAATCTTAAGAATAAAATATTGGAAAATCCGAATAAAATAAAGAAGGATCTAGCGAATTCGCTAGATTTTTCAACTGAAAACAGGGAAATAGCGATGAACCTGACAGCTCATCAGACTCATCGTTATCCCCTTTACCTGCTCCAACAGAAAAAAAAGAAAAAGGGAGAGAAAAATACATAAAAAGAGAGGACGTTGGATAAGTTTTGAGGAAAAAATCTTACGGTGGGAAAGAAACTGAAATGAGCCATTAAATAGCTCATTCTCAGTCTTAAAAAGGGGGATCTTTTGGAAGAAACTTAGGGTTTTTTGGGTGGATTTCTCTGAAAATTTCGAAAACAAAGAACAAGGAAGCAAGAGAAGAAAGAGGAAGGGCCTGATAGCGAGTTTAATAGCTGATCTTTAAGATTAGCTCAAGGAACAAACCACTTTGCCCTTTTCTTTTCTGTTTTTTCCAAAAATTTTGAAAGATGCTGCTTGTTTTTTTTCGTTTTGGGGGGATTCACGTATTTTGGTTCAAAGGTTTAAGGTATGAGGGGAATATTCTTGAAAAATGATGGCTTTGATCGACCGAATAGAGAGTTGCAGAGGGTAGAGAAGTTAGGGTTCTAAAGTCGTAAAAGGGGAAGTGCGGGGAAGAAGAAGAGAAGCGTTTGTTTATAAGCCGCATCCGTCCAAACGGTGCTGTGTTGAGCAGGTAAACTTTCTTTTCTTTTCAATTGACTCCTTTATAATACCAATCTATGTGATTTAAGGCTCGTTTGCTTCATGTATTTAGTTTTGTTTCAAATTTCATGATTGATGAAGCCAATTTTAATTAATTTACATGTGTTTATGTGGTTATAATGGTGGTTTGTTGATTAAAGTGATGATTTTGTTAAAAGCTTAGATTTTTAGTGAAAAAGTTTTGTCTTTGGTTAGTAAATTATAATGGACTAGATCTATGTTGCTTTAATGGTTTATCTTTTGTCTAGGAAGATTAAGTTGCTATGTTTTCATGTTAAAGTTGTGATCTTTGCTTGTTACAACATGATGAAATAAATAAAAAATGATTAGAATTTGATTATGATTATTTCCTTTGGAATTTAATTTAGACTTGGAAGAAAAATCAAGCCTTTAGCTTAAAGTTTTGATTTTTAAAGTATAATTGATTCAAAGATGGATTCATGATCACGTTTTGAGTTGATTTTGAGTATAAGAATGAAACCTTTGATTTAAAACTTAAATTTTTTAATTATAGTTGGCTTGATAATTGAGTTTTATATCATTATGAGCCAATTTTAATTTTAAAACCCAAATTTTGAATTAAAAGGTCTAATTATTTAGATTAAAAATCAGCTCAAGGAGAGATTGGTGAATCTATTTGAATTAATCTTAGTTTTAAAAAATCAAAACTTGGATATAAAGACTTAATTCTTTTAGTTTTTATTAAGTTAAGGAAAATTATTGAGTTCATGATAGTTTAATAACTTGTATTTAGGTTCATTTAAAGACTTAGATTTGTTTTTGTGTTCAATTAGGTGCCTGAAATGTTCAATTTAGTTCACATAAAGCCCCGAATTTTGTTTCCTTGTTCACTTAGGTCCCTGATTGGAACTTTGATTTGCCTTTTGATTTGATTGAGTCCCTGATTTTGAATTTTATTTATCTTTTATTAAAATTTGCTCCCTAATTTGTAGTATTCATAATATGGTTGTGCAATTGAGTCCCTGATTTACATTATTTATGTTTTTTGCTTTCCTGAATTTTGCTAATCTTCTACTTGATGTGCAGAAATGTCCCCAGTCTGTCCAATTTGACCCTTAGGCTTTCATTTCTTTAAGTCATTTGTTATTTAAGTTATCGGCTTAATTAAGCCCTTAAGATTTAAAATAATTACTGTAATGGTAAAGTAGAGCTTAACCATGTGCATTCACGTAGTACATGTTATATGTCACCTTGCTATGTTCATAATGCATTAACATTCGTCTTTTGCCGAGATGAAGGGCCTTTCAGATAAATGTACTCGGGCACGAATTTCTGGAAGCCCCTTCTAGATCGATCTCTTCCCTAAATACGTCCATAATGCGTGGGAAGGGTTTACGGAGTTTACTTTGGGTAGACTTGTGTTAATGCATGTGATTAAAATCGGTCTTTCATGCATTTTAATTGTCATTCATGTGAGTTAGCTAAGTAAGAATCAGTAAAAAGTCGTTTTTTTACGATAACGGGTGGGCCCCAAATAAATGTACTCGGGTACAAATTTTTGGTCCTCGCTCCGAGATTGGATTATTCCCAAGATACCCCCATAATGCGTGGGAAGGGTCTTAGGTTACTTTCAAGTATACTGTTGCTTACTGATCAAATAAATTAAAATATACCTTTGCATACATCATTCCATTATCATTGCAGTGATCAGAGTTTAGGTCAAGAATTGAAAAGTCAAATCCAAAAGATCAGTCTTGCCTTGTCTGTTTTTCCAGTTTGCCCTTCCTAACTGGAAGGTGTTGTCTACTTTACCCAATTTGTCCTTCCCCAACGGAAGGTGTTGTTTAAATTCCCAATTTGCCCTTCCCCATCAGAAGGTGTTGTTTAAATTCCCAATTTGCCCTTCCTCATCGGAAGGTGTTGTTTAAGTCTGCTTTACCCAATTTGTCATTCCTCATCGAAAGGTGTTGTTTAAGTCTGCTTTACCCAATTTTCTCTTCCTCATCGAAAGGTGTTGTTTAAGTCTACTTTACCCAATTTTCCCTTCCCCACCGGAATGTGTTGTTTAAATTCCCAATTTGCCTTTCCTTATCGGAAGGTATTGTTTAAGTCTGCTTTACCCAATTTGCCATTTCTCATCGGAAGGTGTTGTTTAAGTCTGCTGTACCCAATTTGCCATTTCTCATCGGAAGGTGTTGTCCAGAGTTGTCTACTTTTCCCAATTTGCCCCTCCCCGCCGGAAGGTGTTGTTTAGTTTACCAGTTTGCCCTTCCTAATCGGAAAGTGTTGTTTAGATTCCCTGTTTGCCCTTCCCCACCGGAAGGTGTTGTTTAGTTTACCAATTTGCCCTTCCTAACTAGAAGGTATTGTTTACATTCCCAGTTTGCCCTACCCTACCGAAAAGTGTTGTTTAAATTCCCAATTTGCCCTTCCTAACTGGAATGTGTTGTTTGAATTCCCAGTCTGCCCTTCCTTATCGGAAGGTGTTGTTTCTATTTCCTTCACGTCCTTCCTGGTACATGTCATATTTTCACATAATAAAAGGTTTCAATTCACTTGAAACAAAGAAAAATCAAAACATAGGACTAAGAACTAAAAGCAGCCTTTTTATTTTAGACCCGCATTAGATCTAGTTAGACTTAGAGGTACCGTCTCTTGACGGGCATGCCGGGGGTGCTCATCCTTCCCCGGGCATAATCGACTCCCGAACCTAGATTTAGGTGACAAGACCGGACCTATAGGTTTAGTGGGTCCCATGCCAAGTACTGGACCTCGTTAGACTGGTTAGGTCAATTAGGTGACTAATCACACCTCGAAAATGATTAGTGGCGACTCCCTTTTTAAGTCGTTTCGGCAGGGTTCGTACCCCAGACCCGAACGTTTCGACACTCCAATGCTCTTGTTGTTGAAACCACATTTTTGGATTTGAAGGAGCTCCTAACCTGTTTGCCAAACTGACAAGCTTCACAGACTTTGTTAGTATTAAAATTTAGTTTGGGTAAGCCCGAGACAAGATCCCAAACATAATGTTTAGCGTCACTTACGATCTTTGCTTGAACTCCTCTGCTTGCATCTGGTGGTAGCTTTCGTGTCACCAAAAAATTTGCAATGTCTGCATACCAGGGAATTTGGGAAATAGCAAACAACTACTCGTAGGGTAGTGCTTCATTGATTACATTTTCGTCCTCCTTGCTTTCAATCTACTTAGATGATCAGCTACTACATTTTTTGCTCCTGTCTTGTCTCAAATTTCCATGTCAGACTCTTGAAATAGTAAAAGCCAACGCATAAGTCTAGCCTTTGTTTCTTTCTTTGACATGAGGAATCAAAGTGCAGCATGGTCAAAGTAGACTGTCACCTTTGATCCCAAGATGTATGATGTATGACCGAGATTTCTCTAAGGCAAAAACAACGGCAAGCATTTCTTTTTCAGTGGTTGTATAGTTCTTTTGAGCAGAATCCAAAGTTCTTGAAGCATAGTAGATAACATGAGGTATCTTTTCTACTCTCTGGCCTAGAACAGCTCCAATTGCAATGTCACTTGCATCACACATGATCTTGAAAGGTAAATTCCAATCAGGTGGCTTCACATTTGGAGTGGTGGTGAGCGCAGTCTTCAACTTGTCAAATGCTTCCTTGCAATCGTCGCCAAACTCAAAATCAACATCTTTCTATAGCAGTCGACACATTGGTGTAGATATCTTCGAGAAATCCTTGATGAGTCTTCTATAAAAACCAGCATGTCCTAAAAATGAGCAAACATCTCTAACATAAGTTGGGTAAGGCAAATTCTGAATGACATCAACCTTTGTTTTATCTACTTGCAATCCTTCTTTAGAAACCACATGCCTAGTATAATGCTTTGTTCTCCCTTGAAATGGCATTTCTCAGTATTTAGTACTAAGTTGGTCTCTACACATCTTTTTAGCACAAGCTCTAAGTTATGCAGCCATCTATGAAAATCATCTCCATAGACAGTCTAGTCATCCATAAATACCTCCATGATTTCTCCTTGGTAATCTTCAACGATACTCATCATACACATTTGGAATGTTGCAGGTGCATTGCACAAACCAAATGGCATTCGAGTATGCTCGATAAGCTAACCTCTCCAACATTTGATCCATAAAGGGAAGAGGAAAATGATCCTTCCTTGTAGCAGAATTCAGTTTTCTGTAATCGATACACATTCTCCATCCATATTGAAGTCTCTGAGGAACTAATTCTCCATCCTTGTTCTCCACATCGGTAAATCCAGATTTCTTTGGTACCACTTGAACAGGGCTGACCCACTTACTATCTGAGATAGCGTAAATGAGCCCAGCTCCAAGTAGTTTACGGACTTCTTCCTTGACTACCTGATCGGTCGTCAGCAAATCACAAGATAATCCCCACAAATCCTTACTAAGCAGTTAGGGCAAGTAGGGGTCGAATCCCACAAAGAACGGTGAAGCAGATTTCAAAGACAAAACTATTCTAAGAATCACTCAAAAACACCTAAACGAAAGGGGATTACAAATACCAATTATAAAGAAAACAATAAAACAAAATTAAACTAAAGCTATAGAAAATTGATTTGTGTCGTTTACCACCAAAAATAAATTAACTAAACTATCCTATAGATAGGGTAAGTTTAGGTCGATTTCACAGAGAGTTGTGTAAACTACTTTAGTCTAATTAATCCTAAGACTAACAATTTTTGGGGTTTTGTGAATTAAGTGAACAATAAAAATAAATAAACAAGAAAATAATAAAATTAAGCAACAAGATAAATAAATACTCCAATCCCAAGCATCGACTATTCAAGTTGATTTGATCATTGAAACAAAAGATATCAACATATTCATCAAGATAGAAGGCGTAGATTAACAACAAACGCTAATTAATCCCATGAATTCACCACAATACTAATTAAAGCGAACGCTATTAACTAGCCTAATTGAGGTCCTAACTCTATAGCAAACGAACAATAGAACTCAAGGTTCAACAGCATTAAGCATAGTGAATTATAGCCTACACAAATAACACTCCCCAAACGGACAAGCATTCAATTTGTGTTCATGATTTCTTAGTGATTTCCAGCTATCTTTTGATAACCCCTCCCATTCAACTAGTTGCTACCATGTGAAACCCAACCAAACGATATAGAATTCGAACTAGCAATAGATTTATAACCCTAATTAATAAGTTGATCACCCATTAACAAGAATTATAAATACATAAAATTAAATCCAGAATTATAGAATACTAAGATGAATATTCAAATTAAGAACAATAATTCTCATAAGTGAACCCATTAGTTTAAGCAAGGAATTGGAAACAAGAAAATTAGCTACTCATGTTATTGAGAATAAAAACACAATTATCAATTGAATTAATATAACCCAAAGTCATGAAAAGATGAAACAGAACCAACTTCTTGAGTCTTCAATTAAAAAAGAAGAAGAAGAAAACGTTGCTCCAAAAATAAAGAAACAAATTGCGCGTCCCAAAGTCTGCTAAGAAGAAAAGCTAAAAGAGATAGATTAAGATTGTGTAGAATTGTGTACAAAGGCTCCCTTTATATAGGGGCTAAAATCTAATCCTAAAATAACTAGGAATTAAATAAATAAGTTTGAAATGCTAAAACGGCTAGGAAAATAGCTAACTTTAGACTTGACATAGCCCATAACTCATGGGATTTAATTAAGATCTAATCTGGAGAAAAGCCCATTGAAAATAGGAAAATCTACCAAAAATCGCAATCTGTCACGAACCTCCCCGTTCGCGACAAGGGTACCTCCCCGCGCCCGGCATGCATTAGAAAGTTTATTCGTCAAGAGGCTCCCCAAACACGACATGGGTGCCTTCCCGCATGCGGCAAGGCTCTGAAACTTCATCATTTTCTGTCTTCTCCATATTCTTCACAAAATCACCTTGATTAGTCTTGTTTTATTATCAACATCTCCAAAAGTACCTATAAGACATAAACAAAGCAATTAAGTATCAATTAAACAAGATAGACACTAAAAATAAACAAGTTAAGCATAAATAATTAAGGTAAATAAGTACCTATGAAAAATTACTTAAGAAAACAATAATTAAAAGCATATTTATTCTCCAATGGTAGAAATCAATCAATTTAACTATGGATCTTTGATTTAAAAGATAAATTCAATATTCTAATCATCAAAGCAAGAAAGATCAGTTAAACGCCAATGATACCTTCAATCAAAAGATTTAAGGATCATGTAAAACATCAACAAACTTACCCTAATAACTCTCAATTAAACAATTGGTCTAGAGATAAATCCCAAACATGTATAGTAGATAAGATAACTTTATTACGACTTAAAATATCTCTTTCATTCAAAACAATTAATTGCCAACTAAGGTTTATTAATCGTCAAGAACAAAGCATTAAGAACATCAATTCACACATGCATAACAAGTATAACCAAACCTATTTAATTCAAGATTATTACCATCAAGAATAAATAAGATTTATTAATCTCATTGGATGTTGTTTAAGCTATCCAATTTGTTACCAACAATCAAACTTGAATTATTAGTTCTAAATTTGATTTAACTATAGATCTATCCAATTATATCAATAGTGGCCATCTAAATCAACAATCATCAATATCATAAAATAAAACAGAGATTAATTAACATATTTAACCAAGAATAAATATCAAATTATAAGCACACAAATCTCACCGTAATTAATTGATTGAAATCTCCAAAGGATAAGAAGTATTAAGAATTTAACTAATCATGGATTCAAAAAAATCCATGAGAGGCTTAAGAAAACTTACAAACATAATGTGGTCTCCCCCTTGGGTGGCACCTACGGTTGTCGACACTCTCTCTAAAAAGAGAGGTGTCGACACCCTGATCGGTTGTCAGCAATCATAAAAATAATCCCCACAAAAACCTAACTATGTAGATAGGGCAAGTAGGGGTCGAATCCCACAGAGAAGGGGAATAGACTTATCCAAAAGATAAAATCTTCTTAAGAATCACTCAAAAGATTTGCTTAAAAACAGGAGATTAAAAATAACAATTAAAAAGAAAACAATTAAACTAAAAGTAAAGCAAAGAAAATTAAACCTAAACTATGGCAATTAATAAAGAACACAATAATAACAAAGCATACTTCTTTTCCAATAAAAGAAATCAATCAAATTAACTATAGATTATTGATTTAAAAGATGAATTTAATAATTGGTCTAGGGCGAACCCTAACATGTATATTAGATAAGATTTCCCTTTTGAGACTTAAATTATCCCTATCATTCACTTAGCAATTGATTTCCCTTTTGAGGCTTAAAAATTACCAAGGAAAAAAGCATTAAGAACAATTATTTTTCACACATGCATAACAAGTAAAACCAAACTTATTGTCGTTATACAACCACAACAAGGTAAACCAATCCCATTGGACGTTGGATAGACTTTCTCCAATTTTGTTACCACACAATCAAACTTGAGGTGTTAATTTGCAGCTTGATTTTAACTATAGATTTATCATATTATATCATTACTGGCCAGTTTAAATCAATAACAATCAAAATCATAAAATAATGTAGGGATTAGCAAAATATCAATCAAGAACAAATATCAAATTATAAGCACACAAATCTCACCATAATTAATTGTTTAAAATCACCAAAGGATAAAAAATTATTAAGAATTTAGCTACCATAAGAAAACATACAGGACTTGAAAGGGCGGAATCTTCCTTGAAAAAACCCTAAGTTGCCGCACCCCTCTATGCAAAGAGAGGGTGTCGACTCCCTTAGCCTAAGACTAGAAGAAAAACTAGAAAAATAGATGAAAATAAAATTGTCTAAGAGATTGTGATTTATGTTACATAAGGTGGCTATTTATAGTGGACTAATTAGACTCCATATAGACTTAGGAAGGGTATAGGATGGTTTAGAGGCTGACTTTGTCTCCAAGTTGACTTAAAAGTCTTCCTAGAACCGAAATCCAAGTGAAAATAGGACTCTAGAAAATTCTGGAATCGCACAGTAACTTCGACAGCGATTTCGGGCTTGAAGATGGTAGAACTGGGCTTTGGGCTTCGAAGGAAAGTTGTATATCTCGGAGTTAGCTTTCCAACGCCTACTCACGGGCCTAATTTGGAGGTCTGAGCAGAACGTTATGGTCTTTTTACCGAGAGTGCACTGAATCCTAATCCAACTAGAAGTAGTATGCGGGAATTTGGATATTTTCCTTGGGTTATGCGGCACCAATTGGATTTTTATCTCCAATTATGGGCTTATATGGGCTGAGTATTAACCCATATAAAATATCCAAAATTTCCAATGTCTTCTGGGCTTCAAGGGCTTCGTCTTCAATCCTTCGCGATTTAAGCTCAATCCTCAATTCTTGCCTCTTGAGATAATTCTTCAATGGTCTTCATATCTTCAAATAATCTTCAATAAATTTTCAATCACGAGCTTTGAATCTCTAAATATTCACTGCAAATTGCTAAGTCCATATTTGTGCAAAAAGTCATCAAAATAGCTCCAAAAATAGTGAAAAACAACAAGTTTCCACTTTTCTTGTCTTCAAGACCTAAAAACACAAATACTTATAAAATAGGGTTAAAATAGACATAAAAATACCAAAAAGCATAGGAAAATGATCATAAAAATAGGGTCAATTTTGGCTCGATCACACCTCTTCCTAAAACTAGAGAAAAACTAAAGAAAATAGAAGAAAAGAATAATCTAATTGTGTTTTCCAGGGTTAACATAAGGTGGGTATTTATAGTGGACTAATAAGACTCCTAGTAGACTTAGGATTGATAACGACAAGGTATAGGATGGTTTGGACTCTTAACTTGGTCACCAAGTTAGTTTAAAGGTCTTCCTTCATTAAAAATCTGACTTAGGGCAAAACTGGTGTAGAAACTTCAAGGGCATTTTCGGCATCGAAGATGGCAGAACTAGGCTTCGAGCAAAACAGCAAAGTTGTATATCTCAGGGTACTCTTTCCAACGCACTTTGAAACAACTCATTTGGAGGTCTAGATCAAAAGGTATGGTCGTTTTAGCAAGACTGTGCAAAATCCTAATCCAACTAGGAGTAGGGTTGCGGGATTAGGGTATTTGGCAAGGGCTTGTGCGGCATAGGGCAGACCAATCCAGCTGTGTAATCCTCTTTTAATGATCTTCATGTCTTCAAAATTGACTCCAAAAGGTCTTCAATCATGAACTTCGAATCTCCAATTCTTCACTTAAAAATGCTAAGTTCATATTTGTGACAAAAATCATCATAATAGCTCCAAAAATAGTGAAAAACAACAAGTTTCCACCTTTCTTCTCTTCAAGACCTAAAAACACAAATACTTGTAAAATAGGGCATAATCACACATAAAAATACCAAAAAGCATAGGAAAATGACCATAAAAATAGGGTTAATTTTGGCTCGATCATAATTTCCCCCACAATAAACCTTTTGCTAGTCCCTAGCAAACTAGTGCGTAAAAAACTAAGAAAACAAAAAACTAATGCAATAAAGATTCCACTTTCGTAGGTGTACGGCGGCACTTAGCACGTGACGCAAGCCATTTCAACCTTAGACTGATAGATTTACTCAGGAGGTGTTATGTCACCTGAGGGTTTCCTTAACTAGGACGACACCCACAAACATGTTGAAAACTGACTCGACTCATGGTTAGTAGTTAAAAACAAAATAAATTTTAGACAAATCTAGGTTTATAGGCTTTAAAAAAATAAATTATTAGAGAAGTCAGATTTTAGAAAACAGAGAGGATTCACTAACAACAAAAGAATTTAATCTACAATTTATAATCATGCTTAATAAAGGTTAGTAGAGATACAAAGGCCATATACTTCAAATAATCCATACACAAAAATCAATCCAATCAATCTACACAATTTTTAAGACCAACATACCTTGGAAAAACATATAAATACACTTTTTATGATTTTGACAAGGTAAACTTACCATAGGTTTGCATAGTTATCCAATCTCCACTAATGATCCTACTTATAAAAAGTCTACCACACACTGAATTGAAATGCATATCATGGGTAATGGGGCTCAAGGGTGAAGTGGACTAAACAAAGAAAGGGTAAGGATATAACAAAGAAAATCTCAAGAAAAGTGAAGTAATCATATAGGTAGTTGTTACTTCGAAAAACCCACTATTGACTTAAGAAAACTACACTTTTTTCTTCCTTCAATGAAAATCACTTCAACCCTTCAAATGCTTCAAAGTCATAAAAGTTCAGAATCATGTTCATTCTTTTTTTTTCTTCTTATTTTTTTCAAGGGGACAACTATTGATGAGGTATTACTAAGTTTACCAATGCCTCTTCTCCCTTATATTTTTTTTATTTTTCTTTTTTTTTAATGAACAATCACCCTCTTTTCTTTGAATGACAATTGAAACAACGACTTGATTCCATAAAAGCAAGGGAATACTTGTAGTAACAATCCCCCACACTTATTCTTCTTGTAGTCTCATCACGAACCAAAGTCAATACTTCACTAATCATGAAAAAAGGGCAAGAGAAACTTGTTTTTCTTTTAAAGGGTAAAGGTTCTTTAGGTGAATGTGGTTAATCAAGAAAAATAGGCCAAAGGGGTTGGCTTTTTAGGCTAAAACTGGTTAATGCATGAATTTTCAATTCAATGAATACCAAAAATCAACTAAGCATGTATATATTTCTCCTCGAAAGGGTAACTTAGCAAATTCTAGAAGTAATACCTCATCAATAGAATTTAAGGTATGAAAAATCCTATATATGTGTATCAATCAAAAATGAAATTTTGCCTAAGAAAATTTGAAAAATATTTCCAATGTATTTAAACTAAACTAAATTAAACAAGACTATACTCTTGGAAATTAAATCAAAAATTGCTAGAGAATTCTAAAAAACAAAACAATTTTTATTCTTTTGAAAAATTTTCTTGAAAAATTTTGAAAAATCATGGATCTATGTATGTAGACTCTCTCCCCCACACTTAAAAGACACATGTCCTGAATGTATGAATTTTAACAAAAAAATCAAAATTTGAGTTTTGAAAATTTTTGGAAAAATCATGTGAATGTAAATGTGTAAAAAGTGTGGTTTTAAAAATAGATGAGCTAATGAAAGACTTGACTCACAGAGAATGTGTCAAAAGTTAATGCTTAAGAGGGATAATGATTGGGTCGACACTTTCTTCTATGGCATATGGCATATCCAAACAAGTGATTCAAGCAAATCATAGCATCAATCATAGCAATCATAGCATATAAGTCATAATAAAGATCTAAATCAAAGCATAGAAAATAACAAATAAGGTACAAATGCATACAACTAATTCAAATCAAGGAATAGGTAATCAATAAAAGCAATAATCAATCAAAGCAATGCAAGAAAAAATAAATGGAAATGAGTTTAAGAAAGCTTCTCTATTTCCAAGCATATTTTCATTCGTTTCGTTTGCAAGGTAAGCTCCATTTGCTCGCCTTTGTATCCTTAATATGAAATCCTAAAAAGCAAAAGAAGAATGAAAATAAAAAGAAATTAAGATGTTAGTAAATTCTTGGGTTGCCTCCCAAGCAGCGCCTTTCTTTAATGTCTTTGGGTAGACTTTCCTTCATCTCCCTTTGTTAGGGTGGATCATACCACTTCAAAGCAAAAAGCAAATATGGTGGGATTAGTAGAATATAAGCACAAAAATATGAAAGATAAATAAGGAAAGAAATCACCAATTTTGTTGAGGGCGACTTCGTGAACGGATAGGAATGACAATGCCATCTTTGTTGCCGTTACAGGTTGATGCAATGAATTCTTTCGGCATTCTTGATTGGCATTACTCCCTTCTTACCTTTGGAAAGTGTCCTCATCTTGGAAAATTTTGCTTATCCTCAGAGAAGAATTGATCCATAGATATCCATTCCTCGTGTTTGATCTCTCCAAAGCATTCAGACTCAAGAAGCTTGTTGATTCCCAAAATGTCTTGATCTTCATGTTCCAAAAGTTGGTTATCAACAAAATCTTGCACACTTGTGTCTTTTAACTCAAGATGTCCAAGTTGCTCATCGTCTGGTGGCACGTCTTTGGGCTTGGCAAGTCTTGGAGGAGAAGGTGGAGGAATATCCATCTCAATGTCTTCTTTCGATGCTTTTGGATTTTCTTCATATCTTCAAGATGAGCTCGAATAAAGCCCGTGAGTGTATCCTTGAACTTCTTGGCTCTTGATCTTGTCATTGGACCTTCAGGCAAGCTCAATGGATCAAATGGCATCTTCTTAGGTCATGAAACGATCCCATCGATATCTCCATTGTCTCCTTGCATCTTCATGCTTCCATGCAGCCCTTGCACATCCTCTCCATGTTCTCCATGATCATGATCAGCCTTGGGTGCATCAGGTCATCCCTATATTTACTCACGGGTGAAGCTATAGAAGAGGCAATATGTGGAGGTTTGCGATATGATGGGTGAGAAGGGCTCCGGGCTAGGTTGGAGCAGTTCAAAGAAACGCATTCGGTGTGATGATCAGGTTTAGGAGTCATGGTTGCACGTAAACTCAAAATCACACAAATTAGATGCAATTTTATTGATGATGGAATTTGTTGTCTTATTAATTGTTTAGCCATGAATTTTTTTTCATTCTTTTATTAGGGTCACCCCAATGCAAAGGGGTTAAGAGGCAAGCGTTTTCACTACCTTGATGAATGGGCCCAGATATTTGGCAAGGACAGAGCCACCAGGGAAAGACTATGTTAAAGTTGAATTGAAAGACTTATTCTTGCTCTGCTTTTGAAATTGAATGATGATTTTGCATAGAACTGCTTGAGAATTGATTTCTTTGAAAGACTATTTTAGCTAATTGCTTGGTTATGGAAATTGAACATAATGAGTTTTGACTAGTCTGTTCTATGCTATGATGTATCTTAAAAGAAAAATTCTCTCTTTTCAATCTTGTTTTTAATGTTTGTGGGTATCGTTCTAGTTAAGTAAGCTCTCAAGTGACTTCGCACCTCCTAGATAGACGTATCTAGGTTGATGCGCCAAGGGCTTATCAAGGCATTGAAGATGACAATGGAGATCATGGAGAGGATGAGCATGGAGTGCAAGGAAGCATGGAGAAGCATGAAAGTCAAGGAGATATCGCACAACATGTTTCAAGCTCCAAGGAGATGCCAAAGATGTCATTTGATCCATTGAAGATGCCACTAGGACCAATGACAAGAGCAAGAGCTAAGAGATTCAAGGATGCATTATGTCGACTTTGCTACTATATAAGGGGTCTATATCCCTCTTGTAAACACAAGTTAAAATTTTCAATCAAAGAGAGTTCTGTTGAGTATTTAGCTTCTTTGTTCTAGTTTGAGCATACTTAGGATTCTTCAATCTTGTAGAGTCCTAGCAAATAATTAGATAGTGATTATCTAGTTGTGTTTCTTGTGATCTTAGGTTGTCAATTGCAGGTCTAATTGATCATCTAGTCTAACGAACGAAGATCCAATCTTTGGGAAGAATATCAAGTTTATCAAATCAAGAAGTTAGAGTTTCAAGTAGATCTTTGGAGTAATTCAAGGGTAGATTTGACTCTATCACAACTAGATTCGCATCAATTGGTATTCAGAGCATATGTTTTCATCTTCAATCGGTAAAATCTATCCTTCTATTCATCATTCATCAAGTTTTTCATCCATCTACTCCATATCGCAAATCTCATCTTTTCTTCAAAATTCAGAAACTTGTGATTTTTGTTGTGGATTCATTATAACTCCAATTGCTTTGAAATTTAAGATCTGAATCCCTCATACATCAAGGTTATATCGAAAAATATAAAAAAAATAAAAAAAAATAAAAAATGTTTTGACCTATAACTTGTGATTTTTGTTCTGGATTCGTTCTTGGTCGGAAAGGGTTGGAATTTTAGCTTTATTGTTTATTCATAGTGATATTTCTGGGGAAAATATTGAAAAATTCAAAAAAAAATCAAATAGAGTTATCGAAATTTTCGAGGTTTTTTTAGGAATCTTATTTTGTGCAATTGAGCTAGTTTGTGCAATTAACCCTAATTGGAGTTCTTTGAGTGAAATTGATTGTTTGTTTGAGTATCTTGGGTTGCTTTTGCTGTAATGGAAGGTTTAATTTGAAGAATTTCAGGTTGGAACCCTAATGGATTCAAGTGGTACAAAATAGGATTTAAGTGGTAAACTAGGGTTCTTGATTGTTGAAATTGGATATTGCAATTTGGTTGTTGATTGTGTTTTTGCAGCACCTTGGAGCAAAGATTGAATTGGTTCGAAATCTACAAAGTGGTTTGGTTTGTTTGGTTTAAAATCACTTACCTTTGATTCACTCTAGTTTTGCTACTAATTGTTTGTTCCTCAAGTAGGTCACGAGAAGAAAGAAGTTACTCTTACAAGTTGCTCTTATTAAGCCTATTGAAGCTAAATTGAGGTAAAAGACAAATTGTGTGAGATAATCAAGAGAGATAGAGGGCGGTCAACCCATAGGATTGTGTGCAAACACGAGAGCACAACAAGGTATACACACACACACTTGTGAGGAATTTTTACTACTAACTTTTCTTTTTGTGTAGGTACAATGGGAGATAGAAAAGAAGGTGAAACTCAAAGAGGGAATCAAGAGGCCGACTTGGCTACTATGATGCAAACCCTAATGCAACGAATGGATGCTATAGACACCCATTTTTGTCCTTGTATCCTTCAGAATAATTTGTTTCAATTTGTAATTGGGAAGGGATTAAGGTCAATCCCTTAATTTTCTAAGACATTTTAAGTAATCTGGCTCATTACATTTTTGCTTGCATAGTTGGAGTTTAAATTGAAAGGAATTACAAAAAAAAAGTCATTTATTTTTCATGGTAATTTTAATTAAATTGCATGGGCACGCATCATGATTTTAGTGGGTAATTGGTGATTGGGCATTAAGCACTTATAAAATCATTTTTTGGAAGCTAATTTAATTAGACATTTTTCACAAATAGAATCTGCACTTTCATTTGGTACCAAATAGTCGCATTATAGCATTGTTATTACAAAACACAAAAAAATAGATAGTGATAAAGATCTCAAAAAAAAAAGTTCCATTTCTTATTCATTTGTTTGTATTTACATCTCATTTTGCAAAATACCAAACAAAAAAAAAGTTTTCATTTACATCTGCAGAGTTGCAGGATTAATGTTCAGGAAACTACAAAATTGGGAATTAGAAAAAAATACCAAAAAAACAATGGAAATGGAAAATACAAAAAAATAGAATAAAATAGAAGTCCCATGACCCCTGCCCTTGGTCATTCTCTCGAGTTCTAAGTTCTGTTTTTCCTTATGACCCTTGTTGAACCTGCAAACAGGGAAGCAAAGAAGAAATGAGTATATGAGCTGCAGAAATGACAAGGCTTGATTAAGATTCTATTGAAAAGCAAAATGACCACTTTCTTGCACAAGTTAAAGCTTCCATACTGCAATTCCAGCTAAAGTCAGCAAAGCAGAAAACATAAGCTCACCAATGCCATATTTATTCCATTTTAGGCATACAAATAAGAGCGAGATAGATGGGAACATGGACTTTTAGTTCGTGGCAGCAGTAAACTTGACTCAAGCTCACAGAATTATTCAACAGCCACCAAGTTAACAGAAACAAAGCATACAAAGCGGGATTTAAAGCAACAAACATGGAAAAATAAGCTCCAAATCAAAGCAAGGTTGCAAGGTAATAACAATTGGCAAGCAGAGCATCAAAATCAAAACCTTTCGATCTCAAATGGAGGCAAAGTTGAGATGAAGTACGAGCATAGAAGAAAATTGTTCGTGAAGGTAAAACAATACAGGAAAGAGACCTAGCAATATTTCATGGGCTATGAGCACTCATCCAAGGGGGCATTCAAGTATAACCAAGTCAGCAAGCAATCCTCATGCACTAAAAGCAGCAACAAATGTGATTCAACACTTCAACAGTCATTAATCAAAAGGAAAACGTGCAGTATCAAGCAGCGATTCAACAACAAATTCACAAGAGAAGATGCAAGTGACCGCAGCATCATCATTCATTTATTCTTTTGGCAGCAAGTCACAAGCAGTATATAGGGACATACTAATGGGATTTTAGTTCATTCATAGTCAGTAAAGCCTAAAGGAGCACTCTAGCATTAAAATTCAAACATCAAGCATCGCATTGGTTCTTACTTAGCATTCTCTACATCTATGTTTTCCCTCCATATACAAGTAACTTAGGAAAGGAAGAGCAGATCTTTGTACAAGCCTTAGACCGAATTGCAACAGGGATTTCAAGCACATGTCAAAAAGAAAATCCCCAAAGAAATAGGGATGGGACAGCTCACCTACTCTGCCAGCTCCCACAAGCCACCTATTTCCTCCCTGATCCATGTTAATGGGTTCAGTGAATCTAGCTGCAAAAAGGACAAAAAAAAAGGTTGTTAGCGGAAGCAAAGGGAAAGGGATCAAAGCAGAAAAGGGGAAGAAGAATTTACGGAGAGAAGAATGCAGACTTCCTTGACACTCTCCTTGGCTCTTATCTTCAAGAATTCTCCCATAAAAAAAGGGGAGATTCTTAATAGTATCGGACACACTCAAGCCGGAAGAAAAAAAAACAGAAATTCACTCATCTTCTCGCTCACACACAGCAACCACTCTGATCTTCCCTCTCCCTCTACACTAATCGGAAGCTCTACCAGGCTCCTGCACTCTAAAAAAAAAACACTCCTTACACACACTGAAAACAGAAGAAAAAATCCCTCCATAATCCCTGCTCTCATTCTCTCCTCACACAGACTCCCATTTCCGCGCACTCCCACACACCACTCTCGACAGGCAGACACCTACACTCTTCCCTCTTGGCTCTCAAACCTTCCCACACACAAGAGTACACAAAAGGGAGCTCAAGCTCTCATCTTTTTCCTACACATAAAATAACAAAAAAAGATCTCCCACACAAAAAACCTAGATCCGAGCCTTCCTTTCGATCCGCCCTTTTTTCCTTCTCATTTTTTTAGCCATTTTCCTGCAAAAAAAAAAAGATGATAACACAAAATGGAGGGTTAGTTTTGGGTTAGGAAGAATTGTCATTTAGTAAGCTTAGACCCAAATTCTCAGTGGTCAAAAAGAAAGTAGAGAATGGGAGGAAACTGTCGAAACGTTCGGGTCCGGGGAACCCTGCCGAGACGACATTGGTAAGAAAGAGTCGCCACTAATCTTTTTCTAAGGTGTGATTAGCCACCTAAAGGTCACCTAAGCTAAGTAAAGTCCAAAGCTTGGCAATGGACCCACTAAACCTAAGGTCCGGTCTTGTAACCTAAATCTAGGTTTGGGAGTCGATTACGCTCGGGGAAGGATTAGCACCCCCGAGTCGCCCGTCAAGTGACGGTACCTCTAGTCTAACTAGATCTACTGGGTCGAAAAGAAAAGTTGGTTGCTTTTAACCCTAATCTTGATTATTAAAAAGGGTTGTAAAAGGAAAATAAAATCATTTTTTGAAAACCGATGTCGAGAATTCGAAGAATATAATCGATCACTGTCGATCAATTCTATCACGATTCTCTTTCACTGTTTGTTCTCTTGTTGGTCCTTTTCTCTTCGAAAAGGAAATTTTGAAAATGCTGTGACAAAATCTTTTACCATCATTGTTTTTGAAAAAAACTTGATCAATTTTATTAATTTCCAAAATCTTCTTTTGGATTGCTTAATTGAAAAACATTCCCTTTGAAAATACTTACCTTGAAAACTCTTGAATTACCCATTTCTTGATTTTTGGAAATTGAATAAGAGAACATGATTTGAGGAAAACTTTTTTGAAAAAACCTTTTATTGCTTCTTTTGATTTTCTGATTTTTCACTTTTTTGGATTTTTCCTTTTTCTATCTCTAAATTAATGCATGTATGCAAATGATGAATGCAAAGTCCAATTATTAAAGTCAACTCACGTAACCCGGGTTTTTGAAAGCATTTCCCGGGATATATGCTCGGAGCCCCGACACATCCCGAGAAAAGCCGTCTCATCCTCGGAGACATTCAGTGGCCCCGAAAACTCGATCACTCACTGAATGCCCCTTCTTCGGAAGGGTTACGGTCATTAACTGAATTAAAGTGGTATGATATGCAAACAGATATAATCGATGACAAGTAAATATGACATGCATGCAATTAAATTCTACTCTAAATTACTACAAACCTAGGCCCGATTGGACCAAATTAACAAATTAATAAAAGCTAAAGAGAAATAAAAACTTATGGGCCGGACTGGGTCTACTGGGGACCTTTTCTGCACACTAAGAAAATCATTAGCGAAGTTCAGGAGGCACATAAACAAATCAGGATGCAAATCTAAATTCAAAGACCAAAACAAAAACAATTTGAACTTAAATAAATGAGGATATGGAACATGAGATATGCTTACAACACAATTGAATCTAGTTTTAGGAAATCAACTAAAAATCTCAATTCTCAAATTAAAAGGCATTTAAAAGGATTTGCCAATTTCTTTCAAGTTAATTTCAAATTTGGAAAATTAGGTTTTTAACTCCAAGCTTTGTTTTTTCCAAGAATTAAAAATGACCCAAAGTGTCTTAACGATGTCATCCTCAAGTCATTTTACTTAAGGAAAATCATGACTTTAAATCAAAACTCAATTTTTCAAATCCAAATTAACTTAATTCGAAATTATGAAATCAATTTAAATTACTTCAAACTTGAACATTAAGATCTCAAAATCAATTTGCCATGAATAAACACAATTTCCACTAAAAATTCAATATTTTAGCCTAAATCCCAATTTCCATATTCAATTAGTAAAATTAAAGAACCTAAAAGCACATATTAAATACCAATAATGTAAATCAAGCACTCAATTGCAAAATTCTATCATAATATCTAAAATTAGGGGGTGAAATTGAATAAAACAGGGACCAAATTGCATTTAATCAGGAAATTGACTTGAAATTAGGGACTAGGCCGCATATAAAAATAAAATCCTAAATTAGGGATGAAATTGAATCAATTAACAATGGTACACCAAATCAGGGGCAACATTGAAAACGGGAAAAAACATCAGTCTTTATGTGAACTAAATGACAAATCAAAGAATTTAATTGCACTAAATTGAGGACTTAATTGAAAGAAATTAGAATCTTTACCTGAATTGAGGAATTCCTCTTAAATTGAGCACTGAAACGACGTCGTTTTGGTTAAAACCTCAAGGCACTATATAAACCCACATGTCTTCTTCTTCCTCAGAGCTTTATTTTCGGCTGAAACCCTAATTTTTGTAGCGCCGCCGCCTAGGGTTAACCGGAAATCGCACCACCTCCAACGACGCCTTGAGCCGCCATGTCGGAGCTTCGCCGGAGCTCCGATGTGGTCCAAAATCTCTCGATCTCTTCCCCGAAGCGTCCTAAAACCGAATCCAACCTTGGTTTTGTGAAATGAAGCCTCTAACTCCCCTTAAAAGCTTTTACCCGAGCCTTCACTTCTCTTTTCAGATCTCAAAATCCGACCATAGGATCAACCAGATTTTTGGATATGTTCTTCCCCTTATCCTCGCGACCGAAACCCCTAAACCGATCTGAGATGTGATGCTTCAATCAATGAGCTTTCAAGATTTAAGGTAAGGTCGAAAGACCTCTCTTCCCCTTTTCTTTCTGTGTGTGGGTTAAATCTGGTGGGTATGGCGAATTGAGAGGGAGGACTTTTTGTTTCAGTGAGGAAGTGCGTGAGAGGGAGGTTTACTTTTTTGTGTAAAAATGGTGGGAGGCCTGTGAAGTGGAGGTTTTCTTTTACCTATTTGCAGTGTCCAGAGAGAGCTTTTTTGTGTTCAGTCCCTTTTTTTTTTTGCTGAGAATGTGATTAAGTGTGTACGTGATGTAGTGTAGATAGGAATCAAATGGAATGGGAGGATGAGTGTTTGAGAATCAGAGGGAGAGACTCGAGAATGGGTTCATGATTTTTCAGTGGTTTTTCAGTGTGTGTATGTGAAACTGCAAAAAAGAAAATGGGAAGGGAGAAAATGAGCTATGTGTGGTTCCAGTGGGTGTGTTCGAGACTGAAGTTTTTTTTTAGTGTTGTGAAAATGGGAGGGAAGTGTGAGAGGTCTCTGGTGCTTGTGATGATGAGACTGTGTATGGGTCCAGTCTATTGTGGGTAGGTCTCAAAAGTGTGTGAGGAGAGAAAATCCCATATCGATTATGGAAGTGTTGAGAGGAAAATTGTGAGGGAGAGTGAAGTCAGGAGGGTTTTTTAGAGAGAGAGAGCGACTGAGTTTTTTCTTTTGGGTGAGTGCGTGTGTATGTATCTGAGGTGGAGAGATTGAGAGGGTGAATCAGGAGGATGGTAATCGAATCCAAGAGAGAGCCCCCTGCCCTTCCTTTTTCATTCTTATCCTTTCCCCCTAACAACCCTTTTTTTTGTCTTTTTCTGCAGGTTCTAGCTCTGGAGGGTAAGCATCTGGAAGGGATGAGCTTGCTAAGGACATGTCATCATCCAGGTATCCCTCTCTCTCTATAACCGACTAAAATTTAGGGTTTGGCTAGCAAATTGAGAATTTTTGCTGAAATGGGTTGACCTTTCTGCTATTGTCTGTGATGCCATTGAAAATTGGGTCCATTGTATGCTTATTTGCTGAGTTGCCCCCTAAGTTGGACCCTGCATTTTACACTTCTTTTTGTCTTGCATTGTTGTACTCACTTGTCAGAGTATAATGCTTGCAATCGAGAACTGAATCTTAGCTTGCCCATGCTGCCATCTCCTAGTGGACTCCTAAATAAAATGAAATGAGTCTACATGTAATGCAATGATGAATGCCCTGAATTGGTGAGTGTATAGCACTGCTCCATGATCACACCGAACTTGTTTGTACTGTTTTTGTGTCTCTGCTTGCTGCTTTATATTGGGTTTGATCATTACGCGCCGCTGCCTTCTGCATTTTGCTTGATGCCCTTTTGATTTTATTGTGCTTTGTTTGTATGGCCTTATGTATGAACCTGATGGAGAAATGAATGACAAGCCTATGATTGCTCTGTTTCGACTTGTTTGATTGCTCTGTTTCGACTTGTTTTTTTTTCTTTATTCATGTCTTGCTACATTGTGATCAAATTGGACTGCCCTGATTGCACTGCTTAATTCTGTTGTTGCACGATTAGCGACTCCACTGCTTGTTTGATGAGTACTCGTTGTTTTGTTTCCTTTTGCAGCTGGCTCAAGCATAATGCATCCGGCAAGGTGAGCTCGTTTCTCTCTTGTTCCCTGTTTCTCTCTCATGATGCATTGAGGACACTGTAGGGGCTACCATCATGGGAGATGATCCTGGAAGAAGAAAAAAAACCCAAAGACTTCTGGAATGGTGAAGAACCAAGATTCACAACCCATGGAAGCATTGAGGCCTAAAATGAGGCAAATGGAAGGAGAATGCAAGCATTTTTGGATATCTTGTAAGCATTAAATTGAATGGAAATAAACAAATGCAGAACTCCATTTTTAGTATTTTGTAAGTAGAAAAGAAAAATGTAAATATCTTATGCTTAAAGTATAGCATGAATGATGAAATGGTGAATAAATAAAAGCTCTCTCTCTTTTTGGTTTTGTAATTTCCAATTCTTTTTGGTATTTTTTGTTTTATTAATATGCCATAAAATGCAAAAAACAAAAACATGCGAGTTCAGATTATTCAGGTTCATTAATACAAATCGAATGGGGTTTCCCAAAAGACCTCGTATTTGAAATAAATGACCAAATTATTAATCAAGAACTAAAAATGCAAATATTTTTTGGCTTTTCTAGTGGATGCAATCTAAAGGCAAACTACGAAAGTAAAATGGTAATATGAACATACCAACTTAAACAGGTAAGAGACCACATGACCAAAACGCCCCTCTAAATGCACAAATGACCAAAATGCCCTTAGTGACCCTAACGCAAAATAAGAAACAAATTGATTTAATTTGAAAGGATATGGACAAAAATGGGTGTCTACAGAAACACATACCTCAAGACCAAGCCGAGTCGACGGTGAGCTTGAGAGATCAAAAGCTTCAAGTCTTGGCTCGGATTAGGTTTCTTTGAGGGTTCTTACGGCTGAATTTGAGAAAGTTGAGGTTGGATCTGAGTTGGGAACGTCAAGTGGAGTGGATCTGGAGTTGATGGGCTTCAGTAGAGGTTGGAGTAGTCGTCGCCAAAGTGGAGGAGGCGACTGTCATGTTTGAAGAGGCGACTATGAACAAAATTAAGGTTTCAAACTTTTAGGGGAGCAAGAAGAAAGGGGTGCTTTTATAGTATCCATATCAACCGACCCGAAGACCCGCTGGAGATCCAATTAAGGTAAGATTTCTAATCTTTTTAATTATGTCCTTATTTCAGTGCATTTAGATCCTATAAGTGTTATCTGATTCACATAAAGCCTGAAGTTTGTTTCCGTTCTCACCTTAGTCCCTGATTTAGGGTAATATTTATTAATTGATTCAATTTCATCCCTGGTTTAGGATTTTATTCTTGATTTATGCGTTCTAGTCCCTGATTTAAGATTTATTTCCTGATTAAATGCAATTTGGTCCCTGCTTTAGGATTTTGTTTATTATTGGATGCAATTTAATCCCTGATTTTAGAAATTGAAGCTAGAATTGTGCAATTGGGTGCCTAATTTACATTATTGATATTTAATTTATGCTATTTGATTCCTGAATTTTGCTAATTGTTTTCTTGATGTGCAGAAAGGTCCCCAGTTTGTCCAATTTTCCCTTTAGCTTTTTTAATTTCCTTTAGTTTATTTGTTAATTCAATTATTTTTGGGCTTGTAATTAATTTAAATTAGTTTGGTAATTAGTAGTTAAACACATGCATGCCATATCTATTTTCGGTTATTGTAATTGTTTGCATTTCATGCCACCATTATAAGCTTTGATTAATAAAGAGGCGTTTTAACTATGACGGGCTAATCTTGGGTAAAGGTGCTCGGGCACGACCTCTCGAGATTTCGCCCCGAGATTGAATGATCTTTGCGAATATCCCCGGAGGGCCGGGCTAGGTTCGTGAAGGTCAATTCAAATAAACTCCTTTTTATTAATAAACTAATAAACCGGATTTTGCATTCATCATTTCATACATGCATTAATTAATATTTAGGTCAAATTTGAAGAAAAAAATGAAAAAGAAGGAAAGACAAAAATGAAAAAATGGAAAAATCAGAAAATCAAAAGATGTAATAAAATGTGTATTCAAAAATTGTTTTTTTCTCAAATATGTTCTCTTATTTTCAAAAATTAAGAAAAGGTAATTCAAGAGTTTTTAAGGTAAAATGTTTTCAAACAGAATGTTTTTTTCTAACTAAGTAATTCGAAAAGAGGATTTTGGAAAGCGATAAAATTAATCAAGTTTTGAAAAAAAAATCTAAAATGAAAGAAAGGTCTTGACACGGCATTTTCAAAATTTCTTCCCGGTTGTTGAAACGTTCGGGTCCGGGGAACCTTGCCGAGACGACGTTTGTAAGAAGGAGTCGCCACTAATCTTTTTCTATGGTGTGATTAGCAACCTATCCGATTATTAAGTCTAATATTAACCTAAGCTTGGCGAAGATAATACTAAACCTAATACAGTTTGCTTAACCAGAGTCTATGGGTTCGGGAGTCGGTTACGCTCGGGGAAGGATTAGCACCCCTGGGACGCCCGTCAAACGACGGTACCTCTAGTCTAAACTAAATCTAATGGGTTGATGTCAAAGGTTGCTTTTAATCCTAATTTTGATTATTAAAAGGGTTATAAAAAGAAAATAAAACCATTTTTGAAAACGATGTCGAGAATTCGAATAATATAATCGAACATTGTCGATTAATCCAACCACGATTCTCTTTCACTGTTTGCTCTCTTGTTGATCCTTTTCTCTTCGAAAAGGACATTTTGAAAATGCTATGACAAAATCTTTTTACCATTTGATTTTTTCTAAATACTTACCAATTTTATTAATTTCTAAAATCTTTTTGCGTTTACTTAAAAAGGGTTCTATTTGAAAATGCTTACCTTGAAATCTCTTGATTTACTAATTTTTTAATTTTGAAAATCGAATAAGAGAACACTGACTTTTGAAAAATGCTCTTCGGAGGAAAATGATCTTTTTGTATTTTCTTGATTATGCTTAAAAGGGAAGGAAAATGAATGCAGATGATGCATGAACTGGTTCATTTTAATCATTTGATCGATAAAGTGGGGTTTACTCAAGTCAACCATTACGAACCTAGCCCGGCCCCCCAGGGATATTCGTAAAGGTTGTTCGATCTCGGAGCAAAATCCCGTGAGGTCGTGCTCATGCATCTTTACCCGGGATTCGCCCGTCATAGTAAAAAACGACACTTTATAAATCGGAACATATAATAGTGGCGTGTAATGCAAACAATTTAAAGATACAAATAAGTATGATATGCATGCAGTTAAGGTCTATTTCTACTAAGTTATTACAAACCAAAGTCCGGTTGGACCAAATAACAAATTAACAATAACTAGCGAAAAACTTATGGGCCGGACTGGGCTCGCTGGGGACTTTTCTGCACACTAAAGAAGATGATCAGTAATATTCAGGAAATAACACGCAATTTGCACCATATCGAGATAAATCAAAGATCTAATTTGACCATGTGATAACTATCATTCCAAAAATTCTTAATTACTTTCTAAGTCAATCTTCATTTGTGAAAATTAGGTCTTAATTCCAAGTTAGACTTCCTTAAAATTGAAATTAGCCCAAAGTGTCTTACATATCATCCTTAAGCTAATTTCAATCAAAGAAAATCTTTACTTTAAATTAAGACCCCATTTCCCCAAACCAAAATTAACTCAAGTAATTAATTTTTTACTTTCAATTTGGGCAAACAAGCATATCCACACATAAATCTCAAAAATTCAATATAAAAGAAAATTAACCAACAATTCTTAAAGCTAGATTAAAAAGATCAATTTCAAGTTGATTTGAACATTAAAAATCCAAGCCTAGACATTTTTACTTAAATTAATCCTAAAGGTGCAACCTTTACCCATTTATATATGTATCAAAAGGAAAATACATTTATAAATCAAATAGTAAACATGCCAATCAACATCAACCAATCATAATTCAATCTTAGGCTAAGAGGGCATAATTTTAAAACAATCCATGACCACACACAAAAATAGAATAATCTCAATTTCTAGACAAACACAAAGACCCACTTTAACATGTAATTAACATTGAAGCCCTATACACATAGGATTTCCATAAAAATAAATCAATAGAGCAAAATAATGACCAAAAATAAAAACTACTCTATTTTGTCATCCACAAACTAAAATCTCCTAATAACACATGAGTCTTAAACCAAAATTATCATCTCAAATTACCAAACAATGCACCATGATAAAGCAAATCCATGAAGTCAATGTGAAATTGGCAGCAAGATTCAACATGTTTAACAAACAAACTCCAAATTGTAACAAAGTTAAAGCAGGAAACTTTACTTGAAATAAATAAAAGAGGACTCACTTTCAAAACGCCGTCGTTTCCTCCAAATCTTAGTTAAAAACAGAAACCCTCATTCTCTTATCCTTTCCTTCTCGAGCTCGACTTTATCTTCTTCCTTCCTCTTGCGCCGCTTTTTCTTTAACTCTCTACCCTCTCAAAGGCTACGTTCCTTCGTTGTTCAACGAAATCTCAGACCCCCTTTGTGGCTCCGATGGCTCCGTTCTTTTGCTTCGGTCTCGTCCCAAACCTCCGACGGCCGAAAGTTTGGAATTTCAAGGGGTTTCTTCGACAACCCAGGCACCAATCGCTCGGATCTTGGTGGTTTCACCGTGGAAGTGGCCTCAACCTTCGCGATTTCGCTTCATCTCCTCTTTTCCATCAGTTCCCAGCTTGATTCAAGGTAAGCCACCTTCGGTAACACACAAAAAACGACTTCTTTTTGGTATTTTTGGTTGAATCTGGTGGGTATGGCGAGTTTGGGAGGGAGAAATTTTATCTTCAGTGAGGGAGTGTGTGAGAAAGTGATTAATTTTTTGTGTCGAAAAAAAGAAAATGGTGGGAGATTTTTTTTTGCAGTCGAGAGAGCTTTTTTCTGGTGAGGATCTCGTTCTTTTTTGTGTGTCCTCCAAAAAATGGAATCAGGGGGTAGTCATGTAGGATAGAAAGAGGTGAGAAATGAGGGTACCTGGCAGAGATAAGATTTGAGAGCCAGCGAGGAAAAACCTGTGTGGGAAGGTTCTAAAATTTTTGTTTTTTTCTTTAACAAACGCCACCTCTAGAGCCAATTATGTTTCTTCATCTTTATCTCTTGCCTTATAATCATTTTTGTCTTTTCTTTTCAGGCTCCTTCATGAATCTGTTTGTGTGCACGTGTGGAAGTGAAACGGGGTAAGCTGGCAGGGCATCGAGCGAATGGGTAAGTTTCTGAATTTTCTCTCTGTATAACTGCTTGGGATTTTAATGTGACTATGTGATGGAAAGGTGAACTTTAGCTGCTTTTGATTTTATGAATGCCACATGAATACCCAAGTCAAGCTATGTTGATGTGTCCTATTCTGCTCATATAATGTTGAATTTGTGATTTGCGGATCCTGTAATGAAAAGTTCCTAATCGTACTGTATTTGGATGCCAATTTCCCATACATATTCGACCTCATAATGCCTGTTGACATTTCTTCATTTAATCCCCAAACTTTGGTGCCTACATTGCTGTTGCATGTTGAGGTCCCTGTCCCTTATTATGCTGCATTGGAAGTTAGTTTCTAGGATGCCTTTTGGTAATGGGATGTAAAATGAGCTTGGATGTCTCTGTCTAATATGTATTGCTTTGACTCTATCATGACGAATGTCTCTCTTGCCTATATCCGTTGTGTTTTCTTTGCAACTTTAATTTCTCATGCCTTATACTCCTAGTTTACTGAAATGTGAGGGTCCTCATGTGCCTTTATTTGTCGACCCTGGAAACTGCCTGTTGATCTTGTCATTTTGAACTCTATTATTGCTTTGATGTATTGCCCTGCTTTAATCTTGGGAATTTATGACATTCTTGTATTCTATATCATCATGCCTTCTGATGTCATTTGTTCCCCTTTTCCCTTGTTTGGTGGCCTGCTGCACATGACTGCATTTCTCTCCATACAATCCATTTCTCAACTCTTTATCTTGTAGATGCATTGTTCTTACTCTGGATTACTTTTTGCTGCATTTTCCTGATTCTTGAGTGGCAAGATTGACACCTGGGGGCTAGGAATTCATCCTGCACCTCCTGTCTTGTTTTGCCTAAAGCAAACAGTCTCTTCTTCCTTTAGGCTTGAAACCTGATCTCACATTCCCCTTTTTATTATCCTGCTATGCTTTTTGGTGAAATTTTGCTGCTTATCCTACTATTTCTGTTTGTTGCCTCATTGCATGCCCTGAACGCTTTCCTTTTATGCTGTTGTATTGTTTCTGCACTCTCTGTTCATGCATTTTAGTGTTCCTGCTTGCATACTCGGTATCTCCACTAGCTTTGATTCAGGCCTGCACCAATTAATGGTGTTTGGTCTTAAGCTTGAGGAGGAACAATTTGGTTGCATTTTTTTCTATCAATTTGCAAGGCTATGATCCATTGAATGGTGCAAGGAAAAAGCAAAGTGATCTGAAGGGAAAAGAAGACTTGCTGCCTTGAAGTCTTTTGCCAATTTTGTAAGCATTTTCATGCCAAAAGGAGGAAATAAAAAGAACAACAAGAAATGCTTTCTGATGTTATATTCCAAAGGAAGCCATATGTAATTGTAAATAACTTACTGTTTTTGATACCTTGTTGCTTTTTAACTGAAAATGGCAGATGCGAATGAGCTACTTTTTGTATTTTTGTGCTTATGCAAATGTATCAAAGATAAATCTAATTTAATGATTGCAATGCATGATTATGATTTATGATCATCTTGTGCCACTAAATGCCCATATGACTAATTTAGCAAATAAAAATGAATATGACATGCCTAATGAAGAATGAGCAAAAGAAGTGCTTAATGTGATGAAAATGCTTAAGGGGAATGGAGTATGATTAATGAAACTAGACTGGACAAAGACAAACTTAATAGGACAAGGGACATGAAGATGCCATTACTCATTATTAAAGCAACCTAAGCTATGTGATTATAGTGCAATGACACTGAATTACTAAATGAAGCTAAATCATGAATTATGTAAAAGTGCCAAAGGTACCTATTAAGATTTTTTGTTTGTTGTTTTTTTCTGATGCAATTTAGATGATTAAAAATGAACTAGTTAATCTAAATTAAAAGTGCACTTGAAGTGACCCAAAATGCACCCCTGGACGTGCAAATGACGAAAATGCCCCTGGAGGTGCAAATGACCAAAATACCCCTGGACATGCAAAAATGACCAAAATGCCCTTGGTTATGCAAAATGATCAAAATGCCCCTTTAAGTGACCGTAATGTCAGTTAACAAATAAATTGATTTAAATCAAATGATACAGGACAAAATGGGTGTCTACACCGGTGCGGAGGAGTCAACAAGAGAACAAACAGTGAAAGAGAATCGTAACAGAATTGATCGACGGTGTTCGATTACATTCTTCGAATTCTCGACATTGGTTTTAAAAATGCTTTCATTTTCTTTCATAACACTTTTGAATAATAATCAAGATTAGGATTAAAAGCAACCTTTTTGTTATTGACCCACAATTAGATCTAGTTTGGCTTAGAGGTACCGTCACTTGACGGGCGTGCCGGGGGTGCTGATCCTTCCCCGGGCGTAAATGACTCCCGAACCTAGGTCTAGGTGACAAGACCGGACCCATAGGTTTAATGGGACCCATGCCAAGCACCGGACCTCATTAGACTAATTAATATAATTAGGTGGCTAATCACACCTTAAAAAAAAAGATTAGTGGCGACTCCATTTCCAACGTCGTTTTGACAGGGTTCCCCGGACCCGAACGTTTCGACAGATGCCTTAACTAATGAAGTTCAACAAGTAAGGCAAACTCAAAATAGGGCTAATCAAGTTCAATTACCACCACCACCACCAAGGGGAGGCGATTTGGTAGATGAAGCTTGGGAGCCTCAAGTTCAAAGGCAAGTTGCAAGGGGAGGTCATTAGATAGATTGAGGGAGCAAGAGGCTGGAGGACAAGCTTATATGGACAACTTGGGGCCTAGAAGGGTGGTTGATAGAGAGAAGTCTAAGGACAACATCAAGTACACAATTCCCAAGTTCAATGGAAGGGGAACTCTAGAAGATTACTTGGATTGGGAATCGAAATTGGACATGTACTTTGATTATCATCCTTATGCCGAAACCAAAAAGGTACAAATTGCTATCCTTGAGTTTGTTGAGAATGCTTTGAATTGGTATAATCAATTGGTGCAGGCTAGGAGAAGAAATTAGGTTAACAAACAAGTTTTGGTTACTCTTTCTTTGGGCAGGTACAAGGAGGATGTCTTGTGCGATATACTACCTATGCAAGCTTGTCTGTTGCTTGGGACACCATGGCCATATGACAACAAGGTGAAGCATGATGGTGAGACAAACAAGTATTCCTTTATGTGTGGTAAGATTCCTGTTACTTTAGTTCCTTTATCACCTCAAGAAGCTTTAAAAGATCAATTAAAATTGAAAGAGGATTTTGCTAGATTAGAGGCTGAATTTAGGGCTAAAGAAAGCAGTAAGACAAACCCTAAATTGCATGATGTTGATAACGCAAAAGGGGCTGATTTAGTTGATAATTCTAAGAAAGTTGTTAAAGAGTGTATGTTAGCTACTAAGAGTGAGATTAAGAATGCTTTGAAAGATAATTCTGTTTTGATCTTGCTTTTGCTTAAAAATACTCTTATGAGTACTAACAACTTGGCTAGAGAACTTCCAAGCAATATTATTTCTCTTTTGAGTGATTATGCAGATGTGTTTCCTGAGAAAATTCCTAGTGGATTGCCACCAATTAGAGAGATTGAACATCAAATTGACTTCATCCCTAGGGCCAATTGATGCGAATCTAGTTGCGATAGATTCAAATCTACCCTTGAATTACTCCAAAGATCTACTTGAAAATCAAACTTCTTGATTTGATGAACTTGATATTCTTCCCAAAGATTGGATCTTCGTTCGTTAGACTAGATGATCAATTAGACCTGCAATTAACAACCTAAGATCACAAGAAACACAACTAGATAATCACTATCTAATTGTTTGCTAGGACTCTACAAGATTGAAGAACCCTAAGAAGATGGCTAACAAGGGGCGCAAAGAAGTTATCTTTGAGCCTGGATATTGGGTTTGGTTGCATCTAAGGAAAGAGAGATTTCCTGAGAAGAGGAAATCCAAGCTTTTACCCCGTGGAGATGGTCCATTCCAAGTGTTGCAGAGGATCAACAACAATGCATACAAGCTAGATCTTCCTAGTGAGTATGGTAATGTGAGTGCTACTTTTAATGTTGTTGATTTATCTTTGTTTGATAATGATGCAGATTTGAGGACAAATCCTTTTCAACGGGGAGGGAATGATGCGCCAAGGGCTTATCAAGGCATTGAAGATGACAATGGAGTTCATGAGAGGATGAGCATGGAGTGCAAGGAAGCAGCTGTAGATACCTATTTATTAGGCCTGTATCCTTCGATTTAAATTCCTTAATCTGCACCTGGGTTTATTCTGGTCAATCAATAATTCAATTTTGACATTCTTGACAAAACCAGTGATTTAGTAAGCCGTTTTCCGTTTTGGAAACAGTCGTAATTTGCAGTCCAATCTCAAAAAACCAAAAATGTTTTCTGTCTTTGTTCAATTTTGTTAAAATTGCCTTTAGTTCTATTTTTACTAAAATTTGCATTTTAAATAGGTATACTAGGACTTCAATTAGTAACTTAGCTTGAGCACCTGGCCATTTGTCTTTAATGGATCAAATAGTTGGGCAAATGGGTCACTCTCACTTGGGCCTTAATTACTCTTGGACCGAATTCCTTTCTGGTCTCATGCCTTTTATTTGAGGCATTTGGTTGGGCCATTTTTTTAACCTTTACTTGGGCAATTTTATTTTCTTTACTTGGTCCATTTTTATTTACTTGGTCCATCTCTTTATTTCCATGGGGCATAGTGCTTTGAGCGTTGGGCTCCTTCATCGGCCTAACAAAAATAGGCCCTTACATGCTTTATTTTTACTTATGGGTCACTTTTGCTTCACATTACAGAAAAATATGACCATTACTGAAAAAATACAAAGAATGCTACACTCCATGAACTGTTACATTTGGCACAAAATTTTTGAAAGATTGAAAAGCAAAAATTTGTCTCAACCTCTCCTTTCATTTGGTCCTTAGTCTAAAAAAATCCTTTCCTTAAAATCCCCACCTTTTGGTCCTATTTCCCATGAGTCTTGTGTACTTAATCGCCATTTGACCTGCAAGAAAGAAACGAAGCACAAAAAATGTTCCCCAGAGTAGAGAAAACATGTACACCATTGGTTGGTGTACACGCTAAATGGGTAATTAGTGTCCAGCAGGGCATTAGGTCTATAATCACTTTTCAGCAACAGTTTTCAAGCGGATCATACACCCATTGCATTCATCTTAGCATTTTAAAAATTAACAAGCATTTATTTAAGGTTTAGACTCATACCAGATTACACCTTAAGTTTATTGCAACAAAATGCATTCATATTGCAGTGACCACTCAATCCATTTCAAAGCAGAAAAAGAGAAGCATTTGCAATTCAGGCAATCCATTAGGAAATTTCCCCCTTCCCCATTTATTGCAGCAAGCATATCAACATAGTTAGCACTATAGGCATATATAGCATTACAACATAAACAGTCCAAGCAGTTTGGTAAAGCACTCTTATACACAATTCATAACCATAGAGCATTCATTTCACCTAAAGCATGTCATCATAAGCCAACCCACATGCACGCACATCAGGCACATTCCATACAAGAAAAAAATAGGCAAGCAAATAAAAAGGAGACCCTTACCACGTTGGCAACCCCTGGTTAGCCACAAACAAGCTCCAGTTGCCCTTCAGGGCCCACCTTGCCATGTCAGCAATGAGTTCCTGCATGAGGTTGAAAAAAAACATATATTAGTAAGAAGACAAAACTGCAAAGAAATGAGATGCAAACAAAATGCAGACATTTTAGTTGGTGCAAGCATCCACATTGACACACACTGCCACACCAACCGGCCAGCATGCCAAACACAACAGAATCAAAATGACAAATCAGGGGCATTTATATCCATTAAAAAGGGAATTACAGGAGAGGACAAAAGGCTTACCTGTAGGACCTTAAAGGAGAAATCAGGGTATTGGCCTCCAAGACTCATCGACCATTCGATGAACAAGTACAGGGATCTAACGGGAGGGATTGCCCTCAGACAATGGATATATCCATACACAAATAAAACAGGGGGGTTCGATTCTGAACATGATCAACAGAAAAAATACCCAAAAAAAAAGAAAGATACCAGAAAAACAAAAAATAGCTTGAGAAAAAAGGAAAAACTCGGAGAGCACTAGTAGTAACCAAAGAAAAAAAGAAAAAAAAAATAGTTCAAGGTGTTAACAGTTCATAGTATTCTTAGCAAGCCAAAAGAAAAGTAGCAAGCAAAATAGGGGAGAGAACAGAGGGGGAAAAGGCTCACCTTTCGAACGGCTAGGCTTTGTTCGCAAGGTTTCTGACTTGCCTCCTTCAATTCACACGTTTCACATCTCGAAGCTTCGAGATTCTCGAGAGGGGTTGCGATTATTAGAGGAGGTAGATCTCCATTTAGTTTCGGTGAGGTTGAAGAGGGGTTTGAGAAGGTCAACACAGTTTGAAGTTGAGGCCATTCGACGGGGGATCTCGCCGGATCTGGACTTCGAAGTTTGGTTCGGGTTAGGGTTCATACAAGGTGTTCGAGGCCCTTCTGTTGAAGGTAAAGCCGGATCTGAGGCAAGAGCGGTGAGAGGAAGCGATAGACGTCGATTTAAGCCAACCCACGGTAGAAAATTGCAGCGGAGCACGATTTCAGGTAGAGGAGGCAGCGGCGGCGGCTAAAGAAGGTAAGGAATTTAGGTTAAAGTGTATGAAGAAGATGACCCCATTTATAGTTAAGACCATTTTAAAATTATCTTAGCCATTTTCGGATGAAATTTAATTGTTATTGTGATTTTGTGTAAAATTGTTTCTTATTAGAGCTTTAGGTTAGTAATTTTTGAAATGGTATGCAATGGGGTCCCTAATTTCGGTCAGTTAAGTCCCTGAAACGGTCATTTGATGCAATTAGGTACCATGATTTCTAATTTTATGCACATAAAAACTCTATCTTTTCGGCGTGTTCAATTTGGTCCCTCAATTTTATTCAATTGGGTCCCCAACGTATTAGGGGCGTTTGGTTGGTGATCACCTGTGGTGATCTTGGCAGGTGATCTCAAATCACCCCGTTTGGTTACATTTTTTGGTTTGGTGTGGTAATCCGGATTACCCCTGATCACCCCTCTAAGGGTGATCTAGATTACCACCATAAACCCATGTAATCTTTGATCACCGGTGACCTTGCATCACTGGTGATCGTAGATCACTAGTGGAGATACTAACCAAACGCCCCCTTAAGATTGGTTGAAATTCCAGAAATTAATTTTAATTCTCAACGTTTTAAAGCTTGGGTCATGGTTTCGTTTTAGACCTCAAAGGCTTGTGTTTGGGCTTTCGATCCAAAAGTTTAAAGGGTAATCATGTGGGCATGTTGGGCTCAAGTTGCTGTTGGACCATTTCCCTATTGGACTTTGCTTTTGTTTACTTGAGTTTTGGCATGTATTGTTAACTTGGGCTTACTTATGATACAAATTTATATATTGGGCTTGAGGGTTAGTTTAGAGTTTAATTGTTAGGCTATTTTATGAGGATTAAAATTGAATTAGCTTGTAATCAAATTTCATGTGCATCCACGTTCAAATTTTATATTTTTTATGGTTAATTATGCCCTGACATGCGAGTTAATTAAAATGACCCGATGATGGGGTGTATGATTGGGATTTGGACAGTCATTGTCGGTCTCAATTCATCGCCTCTAGGCTTGGAATATCTGGACGGGGGTCTTACCAGTATGAGTGGAAGGCACCCGGACAGTGTTCCTCGTATAATTATTTGGTAAAACCTATATTAATCGGAATCCATGCATCAAGTGCACTCATGCATATAGAGACTAAATTAATATAGATCATTAGAAGTTAAGATTTAAAAATGAAGTGAATAAAACACTTTGTTTCTAATAAAGGTGTTGTGATTGCTCTCATTCTCTTCAAATTTTAAATCCAAGTCAAGATTCTTTTTTTTAAAAAAAATGGAAAGAAAAAAAGATATCAAATAATGTTGTTTCTCCAAAAATTCAAGGCTTGAGTCTTTTATTTTTTTTGTCATGAGAAATAAAAAGGGTGAATTAAAAAGAGAAGTGAAAATTAGTTTCTTTTTTTTTTAAAAAAAAAAAAGAGGGAATCAAAAGGGAAAATGAGAACAATTTTTTTTCTAAAAAAGAGAAAAAATGGATTTTACAAATATGATGATTCAAAATCCCAAGCTTAACTAAAAGAATCCAATTCAAATAAATTCAAAGTTAAGAAGTGGTTTTAAACCTAATAAAATGAGTATTTTTCCTAAGGAATTCCAAGAAAAAAAAGAACCCGAAAAATTAATCAACCAAGTTTTGTTTTTTCAAGAGGGAAGGCTCCCATTTTGTTTCAATTTTTTTTAAGAAAAGGGAAAATTCCCATGCCTACCAAGTGGGAGTTATTTTGAATATACAAAAGTCTTGGTTCCCAAAACTCTTTTGATAAATTGTTCCACTCGTGAGCTTATACCGGAGCTCTAACCATTTTAGGAGGAGGCAAAGTAGCTAGCCCTCGTGTGACGATAGTCACCGTGCGGGTTTTTAGTGAAAAACCTCCACTCAGGCTGAACCCTTTCCAATGAGCCTATAATGGGTGAGGATTGCGGGCCTTACTAGCCTAAGTGGGCGTCAGTAAGGACAGTTTGGGAGCCTTTAGAACTGTGAAAAGCCTCACCCAGCATGTAGAAACCATGAGCGTATCCCGCCTAGCTAGAGCCAAACCTGTAAGGATAGACCCGGTACACGAAAGGAACTTTCTTTGCCTGTATCTTTACTTTTCTTTGTGAACCGTAGTAGGGGTAATCACGTTACCCCGATAAATTGACTCCCTGCCCATAAGAGCCTAAGGCTCAAATTTTTAAAAAAAAAAAACAGAAAATGGTTTGATATTCCAAGGGCACTTTGTATACTATTACCTGTTTAAATTTTAGCACTTTTTTTCTTGTGTGATACTAACTTGCTTTTTGTGTTTTCCTTTTTCTTTGTTTCCTTCTTTTTTGCATTTTGTGGCATTGCATCATAGGTTGATTCATCACTTAAGGTAGAGAAAGATGATGCGGGATAGGGATAGCCTAGAGTCATTTGTCCCAGAGCACTTAAGCGACAGTCACCCGACTCACGTCCAACATCGGAATGAGATAGCTCGGGGACTCTACGGAGATAATCTATCCGGGGATTTTCAAACGGAAGTTACCAGACATGGTCCACTTAGACTTAAGGCAGAATGACTACACTGAGCTTCGCAAGCTATGGATGAAGATGAAAATGACCAAGTCGGAGTTTGCAGAAAAATATGGAGCAGTGGTACAGCTTATGAAGGTAAAGGTGGATGACAACATGATTAGGGGAATGCTACCATATTGGGACCGCTCTTATCGATGCTTCACATTTAATGAAGTCGATATGGTTCCAACTATTGAAGAATACGCCCAGTTGTTGAGGTTAAAGGCCATTGATGAAAACTCCAGAGTCTTTATGAGGGGAAACAAGTCCACAACAATATCAGTGTTAGCAGATCTCATGGGTATGCAAAGAGCAGTGTATGATAAGTACTGGAAGAGCAAGGGTTTTTCAGACGGGCTAGCAGCACAATGTCTTATAGAATTCGTGAGGGAAAACCTAAACACTCCTCAAGGGCAGGATATTATGGTTGTGTTGGTATATGGAATGGTGGTCTTCCCTAAAGCATTGGGACAGGTGGACTCATACGTGATCCATCTAGTGGATGCCATCAAAAGGGGGAATAATCCGGTACCCACAATTATAGCAGAAACTATCAGGTCTCTTAATCAATGTCGATTAAAAGGGGGACGATTCAAGGCTTGTGCACAGTTGCTGACTATCTGGTTCAAGGGACACTTTGAATGCATCGAGTCTCACTTCACTCTGCCAATCCATCTTGGGGAAGAAGCAAACCCGATCCGAGAATTCCTTGCTAGTAAATGGCCCGCGGGCAAGACCAAAGGACAATGGATGAAGTTTCTAGGAACTCTCAAAGCTGATCAGGTTAACTGGGTTGCCCCATGGTTCCATCCTACTTCTGTAGCTTATTGCTGTGGACCTAACCCATGGGTGCAATTGTTTGGGTTATGGGGTGTCACTAGTTATTCTCCCATAATGGTTAGGAGGCAATATGGGGCAGACCAATTCATTCAGGCTACCCATGGATTGAACAGTATCGATTTCGAATATGGGGAAGACCGTTCCAAGCAAAAGGCTCAGGAACTCAGGAATATGCTCAGGCAGATGGTCTTTGTGAAGAAATTTGGGAGATCTACTTGGGTAACACCGGAATACCCGGATTGGCACCGTATGAGGGTGAAAGATATTAAGGTGCCTCCTCCCACTGATCCTAATGCTGCAGTGAGTGAAGAAATGGAAGACATAGTCATGAGGTTGACAATCCAGTATGAAAGAGAAAGAAATGGCAGTGAAGCCCAGAGACTGGCAGAAGTTAACCAACAACTGATGTTGAAACAAGAAGAGGCGGAGAGAAAGGCCAGAGAAATGGAAGCAAAGCTGAAAGAAGCAGAGGAAGAAGCCAAGGATGTGAAGAAGTTGAAAGAAAAGGCTGAAGCTAAGAATCGGAAGCTTGAAGGGGACTTTAAGTTTGAATGCAAAGAAGTGGCGAGGTTGACAAAGAGAAACAAATTAGCTAGCAAACTCGCAACAAGATATTTCAAAGAGAGGCTAGACTTTGAGAAAGGAGAATGCTCTATAAGAGATCAACAAGTGAAAACCTTAGACCGCGACTTGAGAAAGGTCAGAAGAGAAGGGGAAAGGGCCCAAAATGAACTGGAGGCAGAAAAGGCCAAAGTGAGGGCAGCTGAAGCAGCCAGGGCACAAGTAGAGGCAAACTTAGAATTCCACAAGCAGGCAGCTAGGATAAACAAGCAAGAATTTGAGGAAGTTAATGGGAAGCTGAGGAACTTGGAGGAGCAATATGGGAAGCTCAGAGCCGAGTGGTATGACCTAAGAGGGCAAGGATTTTCTCAGCAAAGGGCTTATCAAGAGAGATACGATCAGATTCGTTTCTTGCTAGAAAAAATCCAAATCGGGCTACAACAGATAGAGGATATCAAAGATCAGGCTGGGAATATATTGCCTTGCGTGGCACCGTTTGGCAGACGCCTTCAGCCAGTAGCTGACTTGTTGGAGAACACCATCGACCAATGCAATGGGGCCCTTGCCTACTTCCAGCAGCTCGTGGGGAAACCGCAGTACTGAGTCCTTTGTAATAGAGTAGTATTCTAGTATCAATGTTATTTGTGAACAATTCAAGGCCTGTATAAGTATTTTGATTCAAGTTTCAGTTTAAGACAATGGCATGTAATTAAATTATTCTCGCTTTATGAACAATGGTGTGTGGCTAAGGATGCTCTCTATCAATGAAGAATATGCAGTTATGGTATTTCAAGACCAGGAAATCCCAACTCTCTTTCTCTATCTTGAATGATGACTCAGTAGGATCATGCATCATAACATTCATTTGCATCATTCGCATAAGGACAAAAGCCCTGGTTATTAACAAAATTGTAAATGGCCACGGCTTTTGACCTGTGGAAGTTCCTACCAAGTTGCGGAGGGACTCCACGCCCTTAAAAATCTTGAAAAACTCAATAAATAGAGATTAATTACTAACAACTAAAATAAATTCAGGTAAAACAGATAGCTCCACCCAGAAAGATATATCAGCAAACCCAGCAATACAATACCAGATATAGGGCCAAAAGGATGGACGAGCAGGCCATAGAAATTCAGCAATTAAGAGAGGAAATCAGGCGCAAAGATGAAGAACTCAAGCGCAGAGATGAAGAAGCACGACGCCGAGAGGAGGCGACGAATGCCAAGATAGAGCAGTTACTGGGAATGATGCATCAGTTCACAAAAGGGAAAGTTGTGGCAGATAACACTCAGGAGGTGGAAGACCCAACCAGAGCCGACCTTGGGGAAAGCTCAGGACTGACTGGGCTCGGGATCGGACAGGCCAAGATGGCGCAAGTTAATCTGCCAATATCCGGTGGAACACAGTTCGCTTATCCACCATTGTCAGGAGTAGCAGCTGGGACTTTCGTTCCACGTCCACCGAGGCCCCACCAGGGTGTCGGAATTGGACCATCTGATCCTCCAGCATTTCATTCTGGAATCGAGGTTGCATCTGTGCCTCTACAGGATTACTCTTATATGTACCAACCAGGGGTAGCAGCGACAAAGCCCATTGATTTGACAGGGGCAGATGGATCCCAGAAGATTGATTTGACTGAGGACAGCAAACGCAAATTGAGCTTAATAGAGGAAAGACTTCGTGGGTTGGAAGGGTCCAGCAGCTATTATAGTCTTATTGATACCTCAGAATTGTCTTTGGTGGATGTGCTAGTGATACCTCCGAAATTCAAAGCCCCGAATTTGAGAAGTTCGACGGGACTAGGGATTATCCACACAATCACTTGAGAAGTTACACCAGGAAGATGAGACCTTATGCAACCATCGAGAAGCTGATGATCCACTGTTTCCAAGATAGTTTAACGGGGACAGCTTCCACCTGGTATAATCAGCTCGACAGGCATCGTATCCATTCGTGGGATGATCTTGCAAAAGCCTTCGTCGACCAATACAAGTATTTGGTTGAATTGGCCCCATCTAGGGAAACCCTAAAGCCATGGAAAGAAAGCCCACCGAAAGTTATACAGAGTTTGCACAACGCTGGAGAGATAAGGCTTCTCAGGTCAGGCCACGAATAGAGGAGTCGGAAATTTCTGGTCTCTTTATTGATACCCAAAAATCTATCTTTTTTGAAAAATTGTTCAACTTGGCATCTGAACCCTTCGCAAAGATCGTGGTGATAGGGCAAAAGTTGGACAATAGCATCAAATCGGGGAGGATTGTTGTCCCGGATGAAGCCAAGAGGGGGCAGGTAGTGAGGAAGAAAGAAGAGGTCAACAATGCGGGATATCAGCCCCAAGTACCTATCCGACCTTATTATCCACCCCATCCTTACAACCCCCCGCAGTATAACCAAAACCTGATCAATTACTACCGCCCACCAGTGCCAGTTCCATATTTTTACCAACCAGTCAACAATGTGGGAGGCTCGTCTTACAGACCGCCAGCAGCAAACCCTCAGCCCATAGCTCCTTCACAACCCGTCAACCAACTCAATCCTCCAAGAGCCACTCCAGGCCCAGCTAGGGAGCCAATCGACCCTATTCTTTACACATACTCAGAACTACTACCTCAATTAGAGCAACAAAATCTGATCCGATGCACGCCGTACCCTCACACTCTACAGCCTCCTTACCCGGCGTGGTATGATGTCAATGCTCACTGTGAATTCCATTGTGGAGCTCGAGGACATTCCACGGAAAGTCGTATGAGATTAAAGCGAGAGGCGCAAGCCCTGGTGAAAGGTGGAAAACTCAGTTTCCCAAAAGCGGCACAACCAAATACCGCTGGAAATCCACTACCTAACCACAACAGGAGGCAAGTTGGGGTTGTGTATGGTGGAGAACTTGTGGTAAGAGATGTCGATAGGGTCGTTACTCCTATGGCGGTGGTATACAGAGCCTTAGTAAAAGCTGATTTGATGAAACCAGGGAAATATGATGGTGACGCTAGTGGTGAAGAATGCCCCATGCACAAAGGACACACCATCCAACATTGCAAGGAGTTCAAGGCCTTTGTCCAAAAAATGATGAACGAATCCAGGATCCAGTTTTACTTTGAAGTTCCGATGGGAGAAGTCAGTATGGTGACAGAAGAGCATAAGCCAAAACCGTTTGTACCCGCCTTACCAACTAGGTTGCCGCCACCACCATTTGTACCAACACTCCCGACAGTGCAACCCTTTATTCCAAAGCTACCATGGTGATGCCGCAGCACATGATAGGTCCAACCACGCCAATGGTGGTTAATCAACCTAGGCCTTTTGCCTATGACAACTATCCCCTGTGTGCCTTGGAAATACGAAGTTAGCCTATCGCCCCAGGTGGCAGAAGGACAAGGCGAGGCCGATTCGGCAAACCTAAGTGGGGTCGGGAACATGACAAGGAGTGATCGATGTTATTCGCCACCAGTGAAGGAGATGATACAAAAAGAAGAAGAGTTAGAGAAGGCATGTCCTGCTGATAAGCCTATGGAGATGGAACAAGGACAGTCATTTGCTCAAGGAGAAACGGGGAAGCCAGACTTTACGGAGAAAGAAGCGTGTGAATTTCTCAGGATCATAAAACACAGCGAATATAGTGTGGTGGACCAATTGAACAAAACGCCCGCTAAGATTTCCATTTTATCCATGCTGCTCAACTCAAAGGCGCATTGTAAAGCTCTACTACGGGTGTTGAGTCAAGCGTACGTGGACCAGGGAATCACGGTGGATAACTTGGATCATATCGTGGGGAACATCACGGCTGGTCATATCACCTTTACTGATGAAGACATCCCGCCTAGAGGAAGAAACAGTCTGAAAGCTTTGTACATATCGGCCAGATGTAATGGATTCCACATTGGCCGAATGCTGATTGACAACGGGTCTGCCTTGAACATCATGCCTTATCATTCGTTAGAGAAGTTGCTGGTAGACCTCTCCCAGATCAAACGAAACAACATGATGGTGAGGGCCTTTGATGGAACAACCCGCTCAGTAAGAGGTGACATTGAGCTCCAAATGAAGATCGGAGGAGTGGAATTCTTAATGACCTTCCAAGTGATGGACATCAACCCTTCATATTCTTGTTTGTTGGGGAAGCCGTGGATCCATATGGCTGGAGCAGTACCATCTACTCTGCATCAAGCGGTCAAGTTCCGGGTAGGAAACAAGTTGATAGAGATTAAGTCAGAGAAGGACATCATGGCAGCACAGACTCACAATGCCCCATATATTGAAGCAACGGAAGAGGGATTAGAAGATACCTTCCGCTCATTCGAGGTTGCAGAACTGACCCACGTCAAGGAAGGAGGAAGGTTGCCCAAGCCACACGTAACCCAGAATTGGATAATGCAGATAAAGCAGCTCATAGGAAAGGGATGGAAAATAGGATGCGGTTTGGGGAAGAGACTTCAGGGAATCAAAGAGCCCATTTCTACACCGAAGTATAGCTTTACGTTCGGTCTAGGTTACAAGCCCACAAGGAAGGATCGGGTGGAAGCTATGGAGAAGAAAAAACAGATGAGGATGGCGAGACTAAAAGGAGAACCTTATGAAGGGGGCAAGATGGAGTTCCCTCCCCTGTATCACACTTTCAGGTCAGCCGGTTGGGTGAACCCATCAGAGCAAATGAATGCCCTTCAACGAGCCACTGAGATGTTATCTGCAGAAGGAAAGCTGCAGGACTTATCAGTTAACGTAGTTGAAGATGGATCAGAAGATAGGTGCCCATGGATCTACCCCGCTGAGCCAGGATCAGAGAGGGACAATTGGACTGAGTTCGAATTTCCAGTTTTTATCAACAATGAAGAAATGTAATAGCCTTTTCGAAAGTTTCGATAGGCTTATCTAAGTTTCTAAAGACTATTACCTAAAATGTGATTGAATTTCATTTTCATGGATGTTATTTAAATCATGTTCTCTTTTATGACTCGTAATAAAAATCGGATGCATATTCAAGGTTCTCCTCATTTGTTTCACTCCTTCACACTTGTCTCTTCATTTACTATTCCGTTTATTATTTTTCTATATATATATACCGTGCTACCTCTTTCTCAGGCCAACTGACGATGAATGCAAAGACGAACCGGATAAATCTGCAACCAATTTTGATAGGCCTGTGTGTAACAATGATTCAGCTGAGGAATATGCAGATGATTCAGAACTACCCTCAGACCTCATGAGATTGGTTGAGCAAGAAGATAGGCAAATTCAACCTCATGAAGAAGCCACTGAACTGATAAATCTAGGTATTGAAGAATGTAAGAAGGAAGTGAAGATCGGTACTACTTTAACTCCAGAAGACAGGCAACGCCGAGTAGAATTACTTAAAGAGTATGCCGATGTATTTGCTTGGTCATATCAAGACATGCCAGGATTGAACCCCTCAGTGGCAATTCATAAGTTGCCTATAAGGCCATAATGCAAACCGGTGCAGCAAAAATTGAGAAGAATGAAGCCAGATATGCTCTTGAAGATCAAGGAAGAGGTTAAGAAGCAGTTTGACGTTGGTTTCCTTGAAGAGATTAGATACCCAGAGTGGCAAGCTAACATTGTTCCAGTTCCCAAGAAAGACGGAAAAGTGAGGATGTGCGTGGATTACATAGATCTGAATCGCGCTAGCCCTAAAGACAATTTTTCGTTACCTCATATAGACATACTAGTGGACAACACGGCTCGACATTCTTTGTTTTCTTTTATGGATGGCTTCTCCGGGTATAATCAGATTAAGATGGCACCCGAGGATAAAGAGAAGACAGCTTTTGTGACAGCATGGGGCACATTCTGTTACAAGGTTATGCCTTTTGGGTTGAAAAATGCAGGAGCAACCTACCAACGAGCAATGGTTACCTTATTCCATGACATGATGCATAAGGAGATAGAGGCGTATGTCGACGACATGATTGCCAAGGCTCGCTCGCTAGAGGGACATTTGGCAAATTTGAAGAAGTTGTTCCGAAGACTCAGAGAATATCAACTCAAACTAAACCCGGCAAAGTGCACTTTGTGGGCAACATCCGGAAAGTTGTTGGGATTCGTGGTAAGCCAGGATGGAATAGAAGTTGATCTCGATAAAGTGGAAGCTATACGGAAATTGCCCCCGCCTAGAACTCAAAAAGAAGTAAGGGGATTCCTTGGGCGTTTGAATTATATAGCTCGGTTCATATCACAGTTGACTGCGAAGTGTGATCCCGTTTTCAAGCTACTCAGGAAAAGTAATCCAGGTGAATGGGATGGTGAATGTCAAGCTGCGTTCGAGAAGGTGAAAGAATATTTGTTGAATCCACCGGTTTTGATGCCCCCAGAACGTGGACGGCCTTTGATTTTGTACTTAACAGTATTCGAAAAGTCTATGGGTTGTGTCTTAGCACAGCAGGATAGGCCGAGCAAAAAGGAGTATATCGTTTACTATCTGAGCAAGAAAGTCACCGAATATGAGTCCAATTACTCCTCCTTGGAAAAGATGTGTTGCGCACTGGCATGGGCAGCTCAACGGTTGAGACAATATATGCTTTACCACACCATGATGTTGGTCTCTAAGCTTGACCCGATACGATACATCTTTCAGAAGCCTGGTTTGTCTGGGAGGATAGCGAGATGGCAAGTGTTGTTATCAGAGTATGACATTGTGTACGTGTCCCAAAAGGCCATAAAAGGAAGTGCAGTGGCAGAATTTTTGGCAGATAGGGCAATGGACGATTACGAGCCTATTAAGTTCGAATTCCCTGATGAGGATCTTATGGCAGTGATGAATACAGAAGAAGCTCTGAAAGAGCCTCCAAAATGGAAAGTATACTTTGACGGAGCGTCCAATATGTTGGGGAATGGTATCGGGGCAGTGTTAATTTCACCAGACGGAGACCATTACCCCGTCACAGCGAGGCTAGACTTCCCTGGTACGAACAACATCGCAGAATATGAAGCATGCATGTTCCGTATTCAAATGGCAATTGAAATGAAGATTAAGGTGTTAGAAGTTTACGGTGACTCATCCCTGGTGGTTTACCAAATGAAAGGGGAATGGGAAACCAGAGATTTTAAGCTCATTCCAAATCGAGAGCACATTTTGGAGCTAATGGAGCAATTTGAAGACATCTCCTTCCACTATTTACCTCGGGAAGAAAACCAGTTTGCTGACGCACTAGCTACTCTGGCTGCCATGTTCAAAATCGGTGGAGGGATAGAAATCCAACCTATCGAAATGAGGCTGAAGCAGTCACCAGCACATGTCATGAGCGTAGAGGAAGAGCCCGATGGAAACCCGTGGTACAATGATATTCAGCAATATGTCAAATATCATAAATATCCAAAATGTGCAACTGAGAACGACAAAAGGGTGATCCGGCGAATGTCGACGGGTTATCCTTTACATGGAGAAGTGTTATACAAGAAGAGTCGTGATCAGACGTTGCTCCGATGTGTGGGTTCCGCGGAAGCCAAGAAGATCATGGAAGAAGTACATGAAAGATCATGTGGAAGCCATGTCAGTGGACACAAAATGGCAAGGCAGATCATGAGGGCAGGCTACTTTTGGTTGACGTTGGAGACTGACTGCATAAAATATGTCAGAAAGTGTCACAAATGCCAGATTATGCGGATCAGATTCACGTGCCTCCGAACCCATTACATGTCATGTCGGCTCCGTGGCCGTTCTCGATGTGGGGTATAGATGTAATCGGAGCTATCACCCCCAGAGCCTCAAATGGACACAAATTCATACTAGTTGCAATTGACTACTTCACTAAGTGGGTCGAAGCAGCTTCGTACTCAAGCGTGACTCAGGCGGTGGTTACCAGATTCATCAAGAAAGAGAGTATATATCGATATGGGTTGCCAGCAAGGATCATTACAGACAATGCATCCAACTTGAATCAAGGCTTGATAGACGAGACTTGCAAGCAGTTCAAGATTGCGCATAGTAATTCAACCATTTATAGACCCAAAATGAACGGTGCGATGGAGGCAGCCAATAAGAATATCAAGAAGATTGTGGAGAAGATGACAGTGACCTACAAAGATTGGCATGAGAAACTCCCTTTTGCCTTGCACGCCTATCGAACATGTGTTAGGACCTCTACAGGGGCACCCCCGTACTCTTTAGTATACGGAATGGAAGCGGTAGTGCCAGTCGAGGTCGAAATACCCTCCTTACGGGTATACCGAGAAATCAAGTTGGAAGAGTTTGAATGGGTTCAGGAAAGGTATGATCAGCTCAACTTGATTGACGAAAAGAGGTTAACAACAATTTGTCACAGTCAGATGTATCAAAAGAGAATGGAAAGGGCATTTAACAAGAAAGTGCGCCCAAGAGAATTCAAAGAAGGGGATTTGATTCTGAAAAAGATCATACCAGCGCAACGCGATCCCCGAGGCAAATGAGCACCAAACTAGGAGGGCCCTTTTGTAGTCAAGAAAGCATTCTCTGGTGGGGCATTGATCTTACAAGAGATGGACGGAGAAGAGTTCCCGAGACCCATTAACTCGGATGTAGTCAAGAAGTATTATGCCTAAAAAAAAAAAAACTTAAACTTAACCTAAAAAAGAAAGAGGTGAGAAAAAAGAGAAATAGATAAAAAGGAGGGGTCCAAGTCGAAAACCCGCAAAGGGTGGCCTGGAACCATCGGGGGTCGTTTGAGTCGAAAACCTGCAAAAGGCGGCTCAAACGGAGGTTGGAAAAGGAGAGGCTCTAGGTCGAAAACCCGCAAAGGGCGGCCTGGATAACAACTCAAGTGGAGGCTGGAAAGGCATTGACAACTCGCTCAATCTTCACGTGAGGTCGAAAGGGTGAGTCAGTAATCGGAAGCTACCAAGGATGACCAAACAATCAAAAGCTTACACACAGGCCTAATCGAAAAGCAGAAAGTTGCCCGTACGCCAAAATCGTCGGAGTATTCATCGCTATGAGCCCAGCCTTTTTATTATTATTTATTATATATTACTATATTCCTTTGTGAACCATATTGTTTGAGTACACTCTATTGAATTCTGCAAGGGGTGGTGTTACTCTTTGAATACATTTTTTCTTCTTTACTAATATATATAATAGTATTTCTTATATACAAATCTCCTTTCTAAATTCTTCTCATAAGAAGGAACGCTTGAATTTTGCATATCATTAAAAAATTATAACATTGATTGAGCATATTTAAATAAACATGGTTGTGAATGATATTCAATCATAAAAGGGTTATCAAGTTGAAACATAAGTCTAGTTTTGTCACCAAAAAGGAGAGCGCAATTGAAAGGGTTAAGGAGCATAGAAATGGATGAAGAAAGAGAACTGTTTAAGGTCGCATTTCAAGGAAGATTGCGAACAAGTTTTGTCGATACTTGGGGCATCAATTGAGGAAAAAGGGAAGCATTGAGCTATCTAGAACATTTTAATAAAAGAGAAGAAAAAGAATAGAAAACAGATAAACAACAGCAATAGCATTCCATGCATCATTCATTCACAACGAATTGTTTCTCTTGGTTTAGGGTCTCTATCGTAGTAAACCTGCTTAGGTCCCATTCAAAGTTGCCATTTAAGTAAACCTGCTTAGGTCTATGTTTAGAATTTCCATTTAAGTAAACCTGCTCAGGTCTATGTTTAGAATTTCCATTTAAGTAAACCTGCTTAGGTCTATGTTTAGAATTTCATTTAAGTAAACCTGCTTAGGTCTTCATTTAGAAGTTTCGTTTAAATCAAACCTGCTTAGGTCCTTGTGTAGAATTTCCATAAACCTGCATAGGCGTCTGCTTAGAGCTTCGTTTAATCAAACCTGCTTAGGTCCTTTCTTTAGAACTTTCATTTAATTAAACCTGCTTAGGTCCTTATTTAGAATTTTCGTTTAATCAAACCTGCTTAGGTCCTTATTTAAAATTTCCGTTTAAAGCAAACCTGCTTAGGTCTCCGTTCCGTTTAAGTAAACCTGTTTAGGACTTCTGCCTGGGGTTCATCCGAGTAAACCTGCTTAGGTTTACGTTTAGAATTTCATTAGAATTTTTGATTAAGTAAACCTGCTTAGGTCCATTTGTTTTGAATCTCATTTAAGTAAACCTGCTTAGGTCTACGTTAGGAATTTCATTAGAATCTCTGTTTAAGTAAACCTGCTGAGGCCTACGCTTAAAATCCCATTTAATCAAACCTGCTTAGGTCCCTCTTTATAATCTCGCATTAGCAAAGTCTGATCATGTCTCTGATTAGAGTTTCAGAAAGCCCGCTCAAGTACCTTTTGTTTTGGCGAGTTTTCTCATCTAAACCTTACTGTAAGGTCTTTGTTTTAAAATCAAGTTTCAAGTTTATCTTTCGGAATACCTTTCAAAATCATGGTTCGGTTCCGTCTGCTGGATGGGGACAGGTATCTACGTCTTTGCGCACTCCCTAACTCTCAGAAAGTATACAAACTACACTTTTGCACACTTCCGTTAGTTAGAAAGCTCGCAAAGAGGGGCAGCTGTAGATACCCATTTATTGGGCCTGTATCCTTTGATTTAAATTCCTTAATCTGCACCTGGGGTTATTCTGGTCAATCAATAATTCAATTTTGGCATTCTTGACAAAACCAGTGATTTAGTAAGCCGTTTTCCGTTTTGGAAACAATCGTAATTTGCAGTCCTTGTTTCATTTTGTTAAAATTGCCTTTAGTTCTATTTTTACTAAAATTTGCATTTTAAATAGGTATACTAGGACTTCAATTAGTAACTTAGCTTGAGCACCTGGCCATTTGTCTTTAATGGATCAAATAGTTGGGCAAATGGGTCACTCACACTTGGGCCTTAATTACTCTTGGACCGAATTCCTTTCTGGTCTCATGCCTTTTATTTGAGGCATTTGGTTGGGCCATTTTTTTAACCTTTACTTGGGCCATTTTATTTTCTTTACATGGTCCATTTTTATTTACTTGGTCCATTTACTTGGTCCATCTCTTTATTTCCATGGGGCATAGTGCTTTGAGCGTTGGGCTCCTTCATCGGCCCAATAAAAATTGGCCCTTACATGCTTTATTTTTACTTATGGGTCACTTTTGCTTCACATTACAGAAAAATATGACCATTACTGAAAAAATACAAAGAATGCTACACTCCATGAACTGTTACATTTGGCACAAAATTTTTGAAAGATTGAAAAGCAAAAATTTGTCTCCTCGACCTCTCCTTTCATTTGGTCCTTGGTCTAAAAAAATCCTTTCCTTAAAATCCCCACCTTTTGGTCCTATTTCCCATGAGTCTTGTGTACTTAATCGCCATTTGACCTGCAAGAAAGAAACGAAGCACAAAAAATGTTCCCCAGAGTAAAGAAAACATGTACACCATTGGTTGGTGTACACGCTAAATGGGTAAACTGCTTGGAAAAATTTTACTATTGGCTATATTGAGCACAAGGCATGAGATTGAGCCTCAACCCCTTAAGAGGACGATAAAGCCGTGAAGGAGCAAAAGTAAAAATGTTAGCAATCGACATGGAAAAAGGCAAGACAAAAAAACAGAGCCTATTTAGGCATTTCAAAAACACCCAATGCAGAGCATTAGTGTCCAGCAGGGCATTAGGTCTCTAATCACTTTTCAGCAACAGTTTTCAAGCGGATCATACACCTATTGCATTCATCTTAGTATTTTAAAAATTAACAAGCATTTATATAAGGTTTAGACTCATACCAGATTACACCTTAAGTTTATGGCAACAAAATGCATTCATATTGCAGTGACCACTCAATCCATTTCAAAGCAAAAAAAGGAAAGCATTTGCAATTTAGGCAATCCATTAGGAAATTTCCCCCTTCCCCATTTATTGCAGCAAGCATATCAACATACTTAGCACTATAGGCATATATAGCATTACAGCATAAGCAGTCCAAGCAGTTTGGTAAAGCACTCTTATACACATTTCATAACCATAGAGCATTCATTTCACCTCAAGCATGTCATCATAAGCCAGCCCACATGCACACACATCAGGCACATTCCATACAAGAAAAAAAACAGGCAAGCAAATAAAAAGGAGACCCTTACCACGTTGGCAACCCCTGGTTAGCCACAAACAAGCTCCAGCTGGCCTTCAGGGCCCACCTTGCCATGTCAGCAATGAGCTCCTGCATAAGGTTGAAAAAAAAAAAACATATATTAGTAAGAAGACAAAACTGCAAAGAAATGAGATGCAAACAAAATGCAGACATTTTAGTTGGTGCAAGCACCCACACTGACACACACTGCCACACCAACCGGCCAGCATGCCAAACACAACAGAATCAAAATGACAATTCAGGGGCATTTATATCCATTAAAAAGGGAATTACAGGAGAGGACAAAAGGCTTACCTGCAGGACCTTAAAGGAGAAATCAGGGAATTGGCCTCCAAGACTCATCGACCATTCGATGAACAAGTACAGGGATCTAAAGGGAGGGATTGCCCTCAGACAATGGATATATCCATACACAAATAAAATAGGGGGGGTTCGATTTTGAACATGATCAACAGAAAAAATACCCAAAAAAAGAAAGATACCAGAAAAAAAAACAGAAAAACAAAAAATTGCTTGAGTAAAAAGGAAAAACTCGGAGAGCACTAGTAGTAACCAAAGAAAAAAAGAAAAAAAAAATAGTTCAAGGTGTTAACAGTTCATAGTATTCTTAGCAAGCCAAAAGAAAAGTAGCAAGCAAAATAGGGGAGAGAACAGAGGGGGAAAAGGCTCACCTTTTGAACGGCTAGGCTTTGTTCGCAAGGTTTCTGACTTGCCTCCTTTAATTCACACGTTTCACATCTCGAAGCTTCGAGATTCTCGAGAGGGGTTGCGATTGTTAGAGGAGGTAGATCTCCATTTAGTTTCGGTGAGGTTGAAGAGGGGTTTGAGAGGGTCAACACAGTCTGAAGTTGAGGCCATTCGACGGGGGATCTCGCCGGATCTGGACTTCGAAGTTTGGTTCGGGTTAGGGTTCATACAAGGTGTTCGAGGCCCTTCTGTTGAAGGTAAAGCCGGATCTGAGGCAAGAGCGGTGAGAGGAAGCGATAGACGTCAGGTAGAAAATTGCAGCGGAGCACGATTTCAGGTAGAGGAGGCAGCGGCAGCGGCTAAAGAAGGTAAGGAATTTAGGTTAAAGTGTATGAAGAAGATGACCCCATTTATAGTTAAGACCATTTTAAAATTTTCTTAGCCATTTTCAGATGAAATTTAATTGTTATTGTGATTTTGTGTAAAATTGTTTCTTATTAGAGCTTTCGGTTAGTAATTTTTGAAATGGTATGCAATGGGGTTCCTAATTTCGGTCAGTTAAGTCCATGAAACGGTCATTTGATGCAATTAGGTACCATGATTTCTAGTTTTATGCACATAAAAACTCTATCTTTTCGGCGTGTTCAATTTGGTCCCTCAATTTTATTCAATTGGGTCCCCAACGTTTAAGATTGGTTCAAATTCCAGAAATTAATTTTAATTCTCAACGTTTTAAAGCTTGGGTCATGGTTTCGTTTGGGACCTCAAAGGCTTGTGTTTGGGCTTTCGATCCAAAAGTTTAAAGGGTAATCATGTGGGCATGTTGAGCTCAAGTTGCTGTTGGACCATTTCCCTATTGGACTTTGCTTTTGTTTACTTGAGTTTTGGCATGTATTGTTAACTTGGGCTTACTTATGATACAAATTTATATATTGGGCTTGAGGGTTAGTTTAGAGTTTAATTGTTAGTCTATTTTATGAGGATTAAAATTGAATTAGCTTGTAATCAAATTTCATGTGCATCCACGTTCAAATTTTATATTTTTTATTGTTAATTATGCCCTGACATGCGAGTTAATTAAAATGACCCGATGATGGGGTGTATGATTGGGATTTGGACAGTCATTGTCGGTCTCAATTCATCGCCTCTAGGCTTGGAATATCTGGACAGGGGTCTTACTAGTATGAGTGGAAGGCACCCGAACAGTGTTCCTCGTATAATTATTTGGTAAAACCTATATTAATCGGAATCCATGCATCAAGTGCACTCATGCATATAGAGACAATATTAATATAGATCATTAGAAGTTAAGATTAAAAAATGAAGTGAATAAAACACTTTGTTTCTAATAAAGGTGTTGTGATTGCTCTCATTCTCTTCAAATTTTAAATCCAAGTCAAGAATCTTTTTTTTAAAAAAAAAATGGAAAGAAAAAAAGATATCAAATAATGTTGTTTCTCCAAAAATTCAAGGCTTGAGTCTTTTATTTTTCTTATCATGAGAAATAAAAAGGGTGAATTAAAAAGAAAAGTGAAAATTAGTTTTTTTTTTAAAAAAAAAGAGGGAATCAAAAGGGAAAATGAGAACATGTTTTTTTTCTAAAAAAGAGAAAAAATGGATTTTACAAATATGGTGATTCAAAATCCCAAGCTTAACTAAAAGAATCCAATTCAAATAATTTCAAAGTTAAGAAGTGGTTTTAAACCTAATAAAATGAGTATTTTTCCTAAGGAATTCCAAAGAAAAAAAAAGAACCCGAAAAATTAATCAATTAAGTTTTGTTTTTTCAAGAGGGAAGGCTCCCATTTTGTTTCAATTTTTTTTAAGAAAAGGGAAAATTCCCATGCCTACCAAGTGGGAGTTATTTTGAATATACAAAAGCCTTGGTTCCCAAACCTCTTTTGATAAATTGTTCCACTCGTGCTTGAGTAACCTTGTTTTCAAAATCAAACAAAAGGTTAATTTTTCTTAAATCGTTTAAGAATTTAGGAGCAATTACAACCAATAATAGAAACTCATGAGTAAAATCTAGATTAGTTCAGTGCCGTCAAAATTGACGGGCGTTGTGAGGGTGCTGATCCTTCCCCACACGTACCAGACTCCCGAATCCTTAAGACTCTGGATAAGTAGACCATTTATTAGGCTAGTGTCACCTTCGCCAAGTTTAGGTCGGTACTGGGCTTAATAATTTGATAGGTGACTAATCACACCTAGGTAAAAAAGATTAGTGGCGACTCCGTTTTTCAAGTCGTTTCGACAGAGTCCCCGGACTCGAACGTTACGACACATGGAGAAGCATGAAGATCAAGGAGAAATCGCACAACATGTTTAAAGCACTAAGGAGATGCCAAAGATGCCATTTGATCCATTGCAGATTCCATTAGGACCAATGACAAGAGCAAGAGCTAAGATGCCAAAGATTTAAGGATGCATTAATGGGCAATTGCAAGTCCTAGCAATTAGATAGTGATTATCTAGAGTCCTAGCAAACAATTAGATAGTGATTATCTAGTTGCGTTTCTTGTGATCTTAGGTTGTCAATTGCAGGTCTAATTGATCATCTAGTCAAACGAACAAAGATCCAATCTTTGGGAAGAATATCAAGTTCATCAAATCAAGAAGTTGGAGTTTCAAGTAGATCTCTAGAGTAATTCAAGGGTAGATTTGAATCTATTACAACTATTGGAAAACTTACTAAGTTTACCAATGCCTCTTCTCCCTTATATTTTTTTCTTTTTTTTTAATGAACAATCACCCTCCCTTCTTTGAATGACAATTGAAACAACCACTTGATTCCATAAAAGCAAGGGAATACTTGTAGTAACAATCCCCCACACTTATTCTTCTTGTAGTCTCATCACGAACCAAAGGGTAACAAGTCAATACTTCACTAATCATGAGAAAAGGGCAAGAGAAACTTGTTTTTCTTTAAAAGGGTAAAGGTTCTTTTGGTAAATGTGGTTAATCAAGAAAAATAGGCTAAAGGGGTTGGCTTTTTAGGCTAAAGTGGTTAATGCATAAATTTTCAATTCAATGAATACCAAAAATCAACTAAGCATGTATATATTTTGCCTAGAAAGGGTAACTAAGCAAATTCTAGAAGTAATACCTCATCAATAGAATTTAAGGTATGAAAAATCCTATATATGTGTATCAATCAAAGAATGGAATTTTGCATAAGAAAATTTGAAAAATATTTTCAATGTATTTAAACTAAACTAAATCAAACAAGACTATACTCTTGGAAATTAAATCAAAAATTGCTAGAGAATTCTAAAAAACAAAACAATTTTTATTCTTTTGAAAATTTTTCTTGAAAAATTTTGAAAAATCATGGATCTATGTATGTAGACTCTCTCTCTCCCCCACACTTAAAAGACATATTGTCCTCAATGTATGAATTTTAACAAAAAAAATCAAAAAATTGAGTTTTGAAAATTTTTGGAAAAATCATGTGAATGTAAATGTGTAAAATGTGTGGTTTTAAAAATAGATGAGCTAATGAAAGACTTGACTCACAGAGAATGTGTCAAAAGTTAATGCTTAAGAGGGATAATGATTGGGTCGACACTTTCTTCTATGGCATATGGCATATCCAAACAAGTGATTCAAGCAAATCATAGCATCAATCATAGCAATCATAGCATATAAGTCATAATGAAGATCTAAATCAAAGCATAGAAAATAACAAATAAGGTACAAATGCATACAACTAATTGAAATCAAGGAATAGGCAATCAATCAAAACAATAATCAATCAAAGCAATGCAAGAAAAAATAAATGGAGATGAGTTTAAGAAAGCTTCAATGAATTCTTGATTGGAGTTTCAAGTAGATCTTTGGAGTAATTCAAAGGTAGATTTGAATCTATCACAACTAGATTCACATCATAGGTTTAAAAGGCTTGTGGCATATGCTAAATGCCATCGTGCACCTACGAAAGTGGAATATTTTGTTTTGTGATGTTTAGACTCAATGTCTAGTTATTTGTAATCCATATCTATTCAGGATTGCACATTAATTTTTGCTAAGGGACTAGCAAAAGTTGAAGTGTGGGGGAAATATGATAAGACAAAAATTTAGTGCTTATTTTCTATGCTATTTTGCTTTGTTTTGGTAGTCGTATGAGGGTAAATAGACTCATATTTCTCATATTTGTGTTTTCAGACCCATTTACTGATTTTGGCCCAGTAGGCCCATAAGGCCCATTTCGACCCATGAAGCCCAGAAGAAAGCCTGAATCATTGGAGACCCAAATCTTATTTCTCTAGGCCCAATTCGCATATCTTAAAGCCCAAAGAAGATTTTCAAGCCCAATCAGCAATTATGATGCAGTAAATAAAAAATGATGATGAAGAAATTCCAAATCTTAGTCAATGGAGCTCAGAAAATTCATATCTTTTGATCTGGAGCTCAGAAATTTGCAAATGATATACCGTTAGAAAGAGAACTCCAAGCTCTACAACTTCTATGTTTCGCTTGAGAGCCAATTCTGCCGTTCAGATGGTCGAAAATGCCCCTGAAGTATTCTTGACAGATTTGACTACAAATCAAAACCAATCTAGGAAAGCTTTTGCCAACCTTGGGGAGCCTTGGACGAAAATTCCAGCAGGTTATTGCTGATGTGGAACACTTCAATTGGTCGAGGAAGATTCTAATTAATGAGGATGATCTACTTCAACCAATTGAGCTCTTGCTTGGAGACAAAGTTGAAGTAATTCCTAGTTATAGTAGGATTGGGAAATTTATTGTCTATCTTACCCTTTGTGCAGCCACGTCCAAGGGTGGAAATTGATTTTCACAAGGGTAGGCTATGTCATAGGTTTGTCTATAAATAGGTAGGATTATTTTAGGATTGATCATAATTCTCATAACACAAAAACTAGACTTAGAGATTTTCTCTCAAGGGGAAGCCGCCACCCTTGGCGCAACTTTGCCCTAGTTTGTCGACTTTGTAGACACTCATTTTTATCCATATTCTTTAATTTAAATTAATTTGCTTCAATTTGCAGTTAAGGGGGATTGAGGTTAATTCCCAATTTTTATGACAATTTAGTAAAAATAGTTCATTACCTTTCACCTTACATTTGCTGGTATAGTTAGAGTTCAAATTGAAAAATCACAAAAAGAAATGTTATTTTTACATGGTATATTCGATTGTTTTACATTAAACTGCATTGGCATATATCATGAATTTAGTTCATAGTCATTATGGTTTTAAGTTAGTTATAGTTTGGCCTTAACATTTTCACCATTTATCTTAGCATAGAATCGATTGGGGAATCCAATTAGGTTCATATATTAATGTAGGTGCACCTTTTTCTTTACATTGCCTAAAGGAAGATTTGCACTTTCATTTGTTAGTAAATATAAGATACATGCCATGGTTCCTTTACAATATTACTCTTACAAAAAATAAATAAATAAATACAAAAAAAATATGTTTATTTATTTTTACATTTCATTTAGTCTTCTGCATTGACATATTGCATTCCATAGTTTGCATATAATCATTATCACGCATTTAAAAATTTCTGCAGCAATAAAAAGAAATAGTGAATTGCATTGGCATAAAGAATTCAAACAAGTCATGTTCATTCATCACATTGGTCATACATATACTTTGTCACAAATTTGAGTTAGCAGTTCTTCAAGTAGCCAAGGATTCAATTTGCATGCTCTCTTTTGTTGCTTCATTTTCCTTCCCCTATTGTCAGTTGCTTACAGGATCAGGTTTCGGCTCCAATCTTTATCCTTATGTTTATGCCACAAATGTCCAAAGAAAACAAATTTGATTAGCAGGTTTAAGTCCATCAAAGCACAAGATCACTTATCATGTAATGTCGAACAAGTGGTAAAAGACAAGCAGATCAAAAGAAAAAGATCGAGGTGGCAGTAAGGAGATACGCTTTGAAGGCCAATCTAGTGGTGTCATTGGGCATATACCAAATCAAACAGCATGCACAGGACAGTCACAACGCAATTGTAGTTCATGTTAGCAAGAATACAGTGGCAGTTTAATAGGCTGCAGTGAACTCTAGGCACAGACAAAGGTTCTTTCGGCGATTCAAGGCAGCCCCATAAGTGATCTCGAAAACAGAATTTTGAATCAAACAAGGTGCAGTACAATAAAGAATACAAGAATAGAGTGCATCTCATTTCTTCATTCTATTGCAAATCAATTTCAAGCAAGAGATGAAAGATAGCCATAAAGAATTAAAATCAAATATTATCATTGGCATTTAAACCATAATAGCAAGATATTGTGCAGTGAGGGATGCATAGACAAATTCAAGCAGATCCTAAAACAGAGTCAAATCACAGGCATTTATAAGCATGATCATGATGTTCTAAATGCATCTGCATAGTCTATGGAAAGCAACTTGAATTGGGCGGCAAAGAAGGCCATTTGCAAAAGGGAAACAGTGCAAGAAAAGAATAACAACAGAGTGCAATAGTGCATTAAACAAGCAAGGCAAAATTTTGAGCTAGATGGATGTAGTACAGAGAATGATCATAATGGCAGCATGCCATATATTCAAATCCTATACAGAAATTTCTCATGACACCTCAACATACAAGGCATTTTATTTGACATTCATCATTAGTAAATATGTCAACCCAGCAGTGAAAAAAAAAGAATCAGAGAGTCGTATCCACGTTTGCTGTCAAATGGGCGTTAGTTGACTTTAGGACCTATATGTCATTCAATTAGCTCAGCGTTTCCCCGGGGTAGATTCTGCAAAAAGACAAGGCAACAACAATTGAGCACATTTTCGAAACTGGTAAAAACGAACGGAAAATTGGAATTACATAGGGAATTTGGGACTTACCTGACAGCTCATGTTGAGCTCCATCCTTATCTTTTAGTCGCCACCTACACACAAGGATAAGAGCAGTTAGCAGGAAATGAACGCAAAAAAAGGAAAATAAAGGAAAATTTACAGCTAGCGAAAAGGGGGGGATCTCTTGAAAAGACTCTCTGATTCACTGAATTAGGGGGGACACAAAAAGAGAACAACACACACACACAAAAACTTGGTCTCTCTCTCTCTCCTATCAAAGACTCTCTCTTTTCTCTGTAAAGATCACACCGAATACACGCTGAATTTCCATCATTTTTTGATACACGAATACAGACACTCACCTTCATTTTACCACTGAATAAAATACCGTACCATACCGGCCGATTCAACCGATTGAACCGGAAAACGGTGCCAAGTCCGTTACTAGTATGTATACAAAACGCTTGGTCAATGTACCGACGTTGACCCGGTATGACCGCGGTTGAACCGGCTGGTTTACCGGTTTAACCACCTGATTTTGAACTTAGTCAATTGCAAATGGTAAGAATCGAACCCAACACAGTTTGATTGAAGTCAAAAGACTTAACCACTCCACCAAAGTGTTATTTAATGATTAATTCATCATATATTATATTTATTTTGTACTAAAAAATTTTTTTTTCAAAAAGATCTTTCAAACGGTTTAATCACCAGTTGAACCGATTAAACCGGGTACCGGTGGCCTCACCGGTATGGCCTCCAATGCGGTATTTTATTCATTGTACAATCGGGCTCTTTCATTTTGGGAAGATAGATCTCTTTTCTCTGAAGTACATACCTAATCTCTCCCATTTATATAGGGGAAAATTAGCACATCCCTTTCTCCCCGACTGAAAAGTTTCTCCACTGAATCGCTCCCTCTTCACTCTCTCCTAGACTTCATTCTCTCTAAAAAGAAAAGGGTTGGGTTTTTAGGAAGCAAAAAAGTTAGGGTCATAGATGGGGATTTGGGGATTCTACGATTGAAAGGTTCGATTTGGTTTGAGCGGAGCTTTGGTGATTTTGGACTTTGGGCTTTCGGTTTACGTTAGATTTAGGTGGATTCAATGGGAGTTTGGAGGTCTTGAGGACAGATCTTTGAAGAGGAAGAAGAGGGAAGTCGTTTAAGGGTGGTTCGAGCTTCGGGTTCAGTGGTTCATGGCGATACAAGGCGGTGGCGGCGCTGTTAGGAGTCTAGGGTTTACTTAAGAAGAAGATATCGGGGTGAAAGGGAAGAAAAGAAATGAAGGGAAAAGGGCCCAAATGGCACCGTTTGACCCAAAACCCGACCCAATTCAGGTAAGGTTTCTAATTTGTTTCAATTAGATCCTTAATTTTGTGCATTTAAATCCTATAAGTTATTAAGTAGTTCACTTAAAGACTTATATTGTAGACACCCATTTTTGTCCTATATCCTCCAAAGTTAAATCAATTTATTTCTTAATTGGCATTAGGGTCATCTAGGGGCATTTTGGTCATTTTTACACTAAGGGCATTTTCATCATTTGCAGATTCAGGGGCATTTTCATCATTTTAGATCCACTTTTAATTTAGATTACCTAATTTACCTCTTATTCATCTAGATTGCATTGGAAAAACCAAAAAAAATCTTAGTATGAGCACCTTTGGCATTTTTGCATATTTCAGGGCTTAGCTTCATTTAGTAGTTGCATTTTAATCTTTTATTTAAATCAATTTTATTTCTTAATTTGCATAGGAGGCATTATGGTCACTTACTAATTCATAGTTAGCATTTTGATACAGTAGCTTATTTAGCAATCATCTATTTAATTAGCATTAGTTGTCGTTTGTAAGAAAAAGCAAAAAGTGCTCTTTATCTAAGTTGAATTTAGCATTTTCCATTTTAAGAAGTTACATTTTCATATTCCATGTTTGATTTCAATTAGTAATTTGGCATTAATAAATTAGTCATTTATCTCATTGTTAAATCATTTTGGGAGATCCAATATGGGTTCATAGTGATTTAATTGGACTACTTCTTCACTTAGTAAAATTTGCATTGTGCATTTGCTACTAAATAGATTTAACTTAAATTCTAGCAAATATAAATTGGAAAATTGAAAATCACAAAAAAGAGAAATTTCATTAATGCTTTGGCTTATACATTACAAAATCCAAGAATCTATTGCATTCTTAGTTACAAGAAGTGAAAACACATTGCTACATTATCTTTGCCCATTTGAGATGTTTTCTTGCCTTGGTTCCAGCCCCTACTTTCCAAAGACAATGGCCTTGAAAGGAAGAATTCATGACCTGCAAGAAGAAGCACAAAGGAAAGAAACAAGAGAAATGTTCCCCATGATCCGAAAGCATGTACATTATTGATTAGTGTACATACTAAGGGAACAAAAACATAATACATGCTTGGGGAAAAGAGGTTACTATTGGCCATATTGAACACAAGGTGTGAGATCCAGTCTCAACCTTGAGATGTCAACAAGGCCGTGAAGAAACAAGAGCAAACATGTTAGTAATTGACATAAGAAACTGCAGGAAAATGCAAAACAAAGACAAGACTAAATTCAGATAATAGCTTGAACAAATATAACAATGCAGTGGGAAAGACAACAAGAAGTCAGCAAG
>AWUE01013406.1:0-12572 GCA_001974825.2 Corchorus olitorius
CAAATGCTCCACATAATGACAATGACACTAACAAGAGACATGGGCAATGAACAGGGCAAATTCAGTGGACAATTAGCATTAAAATTGCAGCTCACATGTGCAATGTGCACCATTCTTCATGAACAACAAAAGCAGAGGTAAAGCCAAAATGGAGAGCACCAAAGTAGCAGCAAGGTGATATGTTTTGAAAAGCAGTTCAATGGTGTTATTTGGCACATGACAAAGCAGTATACTCAACATGCAAAATCAGGGAATCAAAATAGAACATGGAAAATGGGCGAGCCATTAAATCGCGAAGAGCATGAAGCAAAGTTGAATTAGCAAATTCCATAAACTCAAATCAAAGAAGAATACAAGAACCAAAACAAGGCAGAAAAGCAGAGTTGTTACAGCAAGTTCAGATAACACAGAATATGTAGAGCAGCATTCACTCAGAATATGGGTTAAGTCCAATCGATCCATGGGAATCCAACATGAAAATGAAGCAAATGGTCAACCAAAGTGAAGCATCAAGATGGCTACAGTTTTATGCACAAATCAGGGGCATCACAAGATGAGGCATTTCAACAAGAAATATGCAGCTTTGGATGTAAGCAGATTCAGCCAGCAAAGCAAAATGAGATTGATCAAGGTTTAAGCAATTCAAGGCATTACTAGGCTATTACAGGCAGTTGTGATCACAAGAGTAAGACATCAATTCAAGGCATCACCATCACATTTTTAAGCAAGAAAGCAAACCATTGGACAAAAGTCAACCAAACCAGATTTCATTCAAATGGAAATTGCACACAGAACTTCAATGCATTTTACCACAGAGAATTCCAATCCTAAATTTCAAGTACTAAGTAGTTATAGGAAGAGAAGGTTTACCTAGATTCCAGGCCAGCTCAGTAACCTTTCCCACACTTGCACATTCATCATATCTCCATAGGTTCAGTGAATTCAACTGCACAAGGGACAAAAAAAACTGTTAGCTAAGAAAAGGGAAAGGAAAAACAGAATGGGAAAATAGAGATAAGGAGGAATCATTTTGGTAGCTGGCAAAAAGAGATGGAGAGAGCAGATCTTACCCATTGAGGCTTATTGAGAAAACAAACACACACACACACACACTCTGCACACATACAAAAAATGGAGAACTCTCTCTCTAAAATGGTCTCCCTTCCATGAACACTGCACTTTTTGATTGAAGAAAAAAACTCTCTTGAACACTGAATTGGCTTTTCTCCTCAAAACAACCTCTTACTCTAAAAAAGAACTCGCTCAATTACTCTCGGATCGAAAAATATTGAGTCGGGCTCTCTCTTCTCATCGGTCCCTCTCTTCATCCTTGAACTCGGCTCTCCGATAACAAAAATGGAAGCTCCCGCTCTCAAATACAAGAACTCACTCACTCATCTCCCTCTCTTACTCTAAAAAACTTCTTTCTCACTCACAAAAATTAGGGTTCTTCAAAGAAAAGGTTGGGTTTTTAGTGTTTGACAGAGAAATAAAAAAGGGGAAGTCATTTTTAATTCCGGTAGGTCTTTCCCCCAAGTTTCGATCTTTGGGTGTCTGTTGTGTCAAATCTTGGGCGCGTCAGCGTCGGGCTTTGGGGTTTTAGGATGAAAGGTGGGATTTTTGGGCATTCCCGGTGGTTGTGACGGTGAAGGTTGAAGAGTAGCAGCGGCGAAAGGGTCTCGGCGGCGCTGCAACTAGGGTTTGAGGAGGAGCGGCGCAAAAGAAGACAAAGGGGAATGAGGTTTGAAGAAAAAGAAGGGTTTTATCATAAACCCTAGGACCCGATCCGGATCGAGCTTAACCCGGATTCAACCCGCTTCTAACCCAATTCAGATTGTTGAGTATTCCTAACTTGTCTTCTGTAATATTTCTATTTGGGCTTTACCTTGATTTGGGTTTTACTTAAATTTTATTTGTGCTTTTATTCATGGGCTTTTGTATAGTTTTGTGTCTATTCTTTATACGTTTTAATTAAAGGTTTCATTTAATTATTGATTTATTAGGTTTCATTTAATTTTAATTATTTTTTTATGTGTGTTTATGTTTTTATTGTGGTGGTTTGATGTTTAAAGTGATGATTTTGCTAAAAGTTTAGATTTTTATTGAAAAAGGTTTTGTTTTTTATTAATAAAATATGGTAAATTAGGTTTATGTTCATCATTTATGCTTTAATGGTTTATTTTGATAAAAAATTATGTCCAAAGGCTTAAATTTGCTATTTTTTATGTTAAAATTAGGAACTTTGTTTGTTATAATGTGATAAAAATATTGGGTTTTGAATATGGCTATTTCCTTTAAATTTAATTTAGACTTGAAAGAAAAATCAAGTCTTTAGTTTAAAGTTTTGATTTTTAAAGTATAATTGATTCAAAGATGGATTCATGGTTACTTTTTGAGTTGATTTTGGGCTTAAAAATGAATCCTTTGATTTAAAGCTTAGATTTTCAAATTAAAGTTAGCTTGATAATTGGGTTTTACACCATTAAGAGCTAATTTTAATTTTAAAATCCAAGTTTTTTGAATTAAAAGGTCTAATTATTTATATCAAAATTAACTCAAAGAGGGATTAGTGAATCCATTTGAATTGATCTTAGTCTAAAAATCAAAGCTTGGATTTAAAGACTTATTTCTTTTAGTTTATATTGAATTGAAGGAAATGCCCTAGTTCATGATAATTTATTAACTTGTATTTGGGTTCATTTAAAGACCTAGATTTGTTTTTGTGTTCAATTAGGTACCTGAAATATTTAATTTAGTTCACATAAAGATCCAAACTTGTTTCCTTGTTCACCTAGGCCCCTGATTGAAACTTGGATTTGCTTATTGGTATGATTAGGTCCCTGACCTTGGATTTTATTTGTCTTTATTGCAATCTGTTCCTTAATTTGTGGTGTTCATAATGTGATTGTGCAATTGAGTCCCCGCTTTGCATCATTTAAGTTTTTGCCTTCCTGAATGTTACTAATCATCATTTAAGTTTTTGTCTTCCTAAATGTTACTAATCTTTTACTTGATGTGCAGAAATGTCCCCAGTCAATCCAATTTGACCATTAGGCTTTCTTTCCTTTAAATTATTTGTTAAATGGCCCAGTTAGGCCATGGTTTGAAATAATTTAGTAATTAGAGTAGTGGTAAAGTAAAAAATAATCATATGCACCCATGTCATGCATATTATATGTCACCTTGGTATATTCATGATGCATTAACATTCGTCTTTTGCAGAGATGAAGGGCCTTCCAGATAAATGTACTCGGGTACGAATTTCTGGGAGTTCCTTCTAGACCGGTCTCTCCTGTAAATACCCCCATAATGCGTCGGAATGGTTTATGGAATGGACTTTGGGTAGACTTGTGTTAATGCATGTAATAAAAAAATGATCTTTCATGCATTTTTATTGCCATTCAAGCGAGTTAGCTAAATAAGAATCAGTAAACAATTGTCTTTTACGATGACGGGTGGGTTCCAAGTAAATGTACTCGGGTACGAATTCTTGGTTCCCGCTCTGAGATTAGGTTATCCCCCGCGATACCCCCATAATGCGTCGGAAGAGTCTCGGGTTAATTTCAAGTATAACGTTGCTTACTGATCAGATAAACTAAAATATACCAGTTCATGCATCATTTGCATTCATTTTCTTCAGGATTAAATACAATTAAGAAAATACAAAAAGATTGTTTCTTTTTCTTTAAAGGCATTTTCAAAGTTGATGTTTTCTTACTCAGTTTTCAAAGGAAATTAAAATTGGTAATCAAGAGCTTTTAAGATTTAAATGGAAGTTTTCAAATTCAAACTAGACTTAGTCAATAAAAGATGGAAAAGGTTTTTTCCAAAATAATAAGAAAAGAGGATTTTCACACCATTTTTAGGGAGACTAAAATGGAGGCTTTCAAAGCAAAGTAAAAGACTTTAAGAACAAAAATAAAAGGTTTTGACACAACATTTTCAAAATTTCTTCCCTGTGCGGAAGACTCAACAAGAGAACAAATAGTGAAAGAGAATAGAAACAGAATTGATCGACGGTCGTTTGGTCATATTCTCCGAATTCTCGACATTTGTTTAGAAAAGTGATGATTTTATTTTCTTTTATAACCCTTTTCTTCTAATAATCAAGATTTAGAGCAACCATTAAATATTAAGTCCATTAGGTTTAGTTCAGACTAAAGGTATCGCCTTTTGACAGGCGTCTCGGGGGTGCTGATCCTTCCCCGAGCGTAACCGATTCCCAAACCCATAGAATCTCTGGTTAAGCAGACGTTATTAGGTTTAGTGTAACCCTAGCCAAGCATCGGGTAACATTAGGTCTAATAACACGGATAGGTGGCTAATCACACCTAGAAAAAGGATTAGTGGCTACTCTTTTTCCAAGTCGTTTCGGCAGGGTTCCCCGGACCCGAATGTTTCGACAGCTTGGCGACTCCGCTGGGAACAGTTGTAGAGAGTCAGGCCTCACTTAGTCTAAACAAGATCTAGGGTTAATAAAATGGTTGCTTTGTTTTGTTTCGGTTTGTTTGTTTTGGTGTTTTATTGCTCTTGTGCTTTGATATTTTTGCTATCTTCACCCATACTTTGTTGTTTCCTTTGTCTTTTGTTGTGGTTAGTTACTAGGTCCGCCAGGTTTAGTTTTAGGGTAATGGTAGGTTGTTCCTTCACACACTCCACTTAGACAGCATCTTGCATTTTACATTTCGCCACCTTGATTAGATTTTGGGAGGTATAATAAGCAAGCCTTCGTGGGACCAACGAGGTCCCCGTACAGGTTGTGCGAAAAACCTCCACCAGATTTAGAATTATTGCTTTATTAGATTTATTTCGATCCTGATTTAGGATCATTGCTTATCAGTTAATTTCAGAATCATATTCAAGATTGTTGCTTTCATTAGTTAGTTTCAAGATCCTATTCGAGGATCTCTTTGCTTTAAATTTCATTTTCAGAGGCTGCTTCGGGTTTTTATTTTGGGATTCTTCTGCTTTCTCTGCTTGATAAAATGGGTGTCTACGTCTTTGCGCACTTTCTAACTCTCAGAATGTATACAAATTACTTTTTTGTAAACCTCCCGATATTTAGAAAGCACGCAAAGAGGGGCAGCTGTAGACACATATTTTTGTTCTATATCCTCCAAAGTTAAATCAATTTATTTCTTAATTGGCATTAGGGTCATCTAGGGACATTTTGGTCATTTTTACACTAAGGGCATTTTGGTCATTTGCAGATTCAGGGGCATTTTGGTCATTTTAGGTCCACTTTTAATTTGGATTAACTAATTTATCTCTTAGTCATCTATATTGCATTGGAAAAATAAAAAAAAATTCTTAGTATGAGCACCTTTGGCATTTTTGCATATTTCACGGCTTAGCTTCATTTAGTAGTTGCATTTTAATCTTTTATTTAAATCAATTTTATTTCTTAATTTGCATAGGAGGCATTATGGTCACTTACTAGTTCATAGTTAGCATTTTGATAGAGTAGCTTATTTAGCAATCATCTATTTAATTAGCTTTAGTTGTCATTTGTAAGAAAAAGCAAAAAGTGCTCTTTATCTAAGTTGCATTTAGCATTTTCCATTTTAAGAAGTTACATTTGCATATTCCATTTTTGATTTCAATTAGTAATTTGGCATTAATAAATTAGTCCTTTATCTCATTATTAAGTCATTTTGGGATATCCAATATGGGTTCATAGTGATTTAATTGGACTACTTCTTCACTTAGTAAAATTTGCATTGTGCATTTGCTACTAAATAGATTTAACTTAAAGTATAGCAAATATAAATTGGAAAATTGAAAATCACAAAAACAGAAATTTCATTAATGCTTTGTGATCGAGCCAAAAACAACCCTATTTTTATGGCTATTTTATTATGTTTTTGGATCAATTTATGCTTAAATATATGCTATTTTGTTAATATTTGTGTTTTGAGTCTTTATAAGATGTGAAATTGATAATTTGATAATTTTCACTACTTTTGGAGTTATTTTGATGACTTTTTACACAGATATGAGCAAAGTAATTTTGAGTATAGATTTGGAGATTCGAAGTTCGTGTTTGAAGATTTATTGAAGACAATTTGAAGATTTGAAGACCATTGAAGAATTATTTCCAAGAAGCAAGAATTGAAGAATGGAGCTTTAATTGCGAAGGATTGAAGACAAGCCATGAAGGAGCCTGGAAGCTAAGGAATTTTGGATATTTAATATGGGAAAATACTCAGCCCATATAATTATTAATTGGAATTAAAATCCCAATTAATGACTCCTATATTCAAGGAAATATCCAAAATCCCGTAGATTCCCGATTCTAGTCCTAACAGGATTAGGATTCAGGCGCAGTTTTGGTAGAAAAATCATAACTTTCTGCTCAGACCTCAGTTTGAAGCCCATGAGTACTCGTTGGAAAGCTAACTCCGAGATCTACAACTTTCCTTTTGAAGTCCAAGACCCAGTTCTGCCGTTTTCAAGTCCAAAAATGCTGTTGAAGTCCCTGCACGAATTCAGCAAAATTTCAAGATCCTATTTTAACATGGATTCCACTCTAGGATGACTTTTAATCTAACTTGAAGTCTAAGTTAGACCCAAAACCGACTTAGACCCCTTTCCAAGTTAGGATTGAAATTCCTAGGGTTATTTTCACTATAAATAGCCACCTCCTGTAACACAAATCACATACCCACATACACATAATTTTCTCTTCTTCTTTTTCTCTTCTAGTTCTAGTTTTTTTCTTCTAGATTTAGGGCTAGGGTGCCGCACCCCCTCTTTGCATAGAGAGGGGCGGCAACCCTAGGATATTCAAGAGGAGGATTTCGCCTTCAAGTCCTGTAAGTTTTCTTTGGATGCTCATTCAATTCATGAGTGAGTAATCCTTTTCTTTTCTCCAATGTAGAATTTAATTGATCTCTTGACTTATATCATGGTGAGATTTTGTTCTTTTATATGAAAATTAATAGGGTATTTCTTAATATCTCTGCATGAATTCTATGTTGCTTGTTTTGATTGATTGAAGCGTGCACTTTCTTGATAAATTAAGTAGCATTAGCTAAATTAATATCTTGAAAAATCTTCGGATTTAATTGTTTGGTAGCAATTGGAAGCGAATGATCTTCCTTCCAAGGGATTTAAGAATCTTTGACCAATTTTTAATTGCCCATTGTGCTTGTAAATTACTAGATCTTAATGCTTTATTCTTAAGTAATTATCACACTGGATCAAGAGGTAATTGTTTAAAGAATAAAAGGGATAATTCACACTGGATCAAGAGCTTTATCTAATTAAGGTAATTTAGGATTAAATTCCAAGCAACTATCCATTGTTTTCATAATCTTTAGATATCAATGATCCGTGTTATTGTTGTCAAGAGGGATATTAATTCTATGTTGGAGGGTTCTCTTAATTATTTTCTCAATTTATTCTCTGCTTTTAATTAATTGTTTTCTTTAATTTTCTTGATTGCTTTCTTATATAGTTTTAATTATTAGTTTGATTTGATTTAATTTTACTTTTAAAATCTTCTTTATTTTGTTTGTTTGTTTTAAGAAAAAGAATAATAACCTATCTCTCTGTGGGATCGACCCCTACTTGCCCTAGCTATTTTTAGTTAGTAATTGTTGGGATTTTTATTTTTATGATTTGCTGACGACCGATCATAAATTTTGGCGCCGTTGCCGGGGAGATTGTTTATTTTCTTTTTCTTTTCTTTTTCTATTTGATTTGCACTTGATCATCTCTGTTTTGTAGGAAAAATCCAATGGAGCAACAACGTTCGTTACGAGAGCTGAATTTCAACTGTGAATTGTCGCCACTCTGCATTGACTATCCAACCATGGATTTGTCGTACCAGCTGAATCCTGGAGTGATTTGCATGCTGCCTATTTTTCAAGGAGAGTCTCATGAAAATCCTCATGAGCACTTACAAAATTTCTTTATAAGGTGTGCTGCAATCACTGGGATGCCTGAAGAACAAGCGAAACTTCGAACTTTTCCTTTAACTTTGGAAGGAAAGGCAAGAAGTTGGTTCTTGACTCTACCATCAAAATCCATAACTTCTTGGAAGGAGATGGAGACCATGTTCCTGAACAAATACTTTCCAGAGGCTAAGCGAGCTGACGTACGGAGGAGAATCACAAGCTGCCAACAACTACCTGAAGAAAAGTGGCACCAATACTGGGAGAGATACAACAAAATTTGCGCGAGTTGTCCTTACCACAACCTAAGTGAAGCACTATTGATTCAGAACTTCTATGATGGACTTCTCTATGAAGATCGAACCTATGTTGATGCTGCTAGTGGAGGAAGCCTAACACTCAAAACCCCTGAAGAAGCAAGGAAACTACTCAACACTATGACGGAAAACATCCACCAGTTCAACATGACGGATGAACACTCAACAACCAAATCATTAGAGAGGGAATTTCTCACCAAAATAGAAGAAAAGAATGGATCGCTTTGATACTGCGATTTCCTCTCTGGCGAAACAACAAGAGACCGTCACCAAGATGTTTACACAGTTTTTGAGTATGCAAAGAGAACCTCAATGCATACCTCAATCTGTCCAATCACCCTTGAATTCAACCCAACAAGGTTTCGCAGTCAATTCAATCGAAGGAGCTCAACAGTGGAATGCGCTAAAGACGGAGTCACCTAATGTTCCACTTCCACCTCCGATATCACCTCCAGTACCTGTTTTCTCTGCTGCACCACCACCTGATGTCGTGGCCAACGTTCAATCGCCAAGAAGAAAGGAGTTTCCGACCAAAAACAAGAGAAGTCAGCGCACTTCACCAGCAACTGCTGCTCAAATTCAAGCAGAAGAAGAATGGATGGAAAAATACAAGAGAAGTATGATCCAAAACCGTTCCCTCAAAGGTTTGCAATGCAACTTAATTCACTACGGAATATAGAGGTAAATATTCCATTGCTTGATAAAGTTGTCCGAAAACCCAAATACGCAAATTTTCTCAAAGAATTATGCATGACTAAGAGTAAGTTTTCTGAAAAATATGTTTGCATGAATGAGAATGTATCTGCTGCATACCAGAGAAAACTGCATCATAAAAGTCATGATATACGATCTTTTTCTATTCCTTGTAAAATAGGAAAGAATCAGATAGAAAAGGCCATGTGTGAATTCGGATCTCCAATTAACATCATGCCTTATTCTGTCTATTCACAATTAAAAATTGAACCTGTGACTAAAACTGATCTGACTATACAATTTGCTGATAGAACTAACATTAAACCTGAGGGTTTAGTTGAGGATGTTTTAGTGCAGATTGGAGATTTTGTTTTTCCTGCAGATTTCTATGTCCTGAAGATGAGTGAAGATGACCATCATCTACCTCATTTGTCGTTGCTGCTAGGAAGACCTTTTCTTGCCACAGCCAGAACGAAATACGAAGTCCAAGATGGAAAACTCAGCATGGAATTTGATGGGAAACTCATTGAATTCAATATTTATGAAGCCATGAAATCTTTTACTGAGATTCATTCTATCTGTGCCATTGATGCCATCGAAGTTTATTCTGAACAAGTTCAATCACTTCACCATGAAGATGAACTTGAATTGGTACTTACAAGGAGCCTAGATGAAGAAGAAATCAAGGAAGCAGAAGTCCTAACGCCCGAAGAGATAGCAGAAAAGATGATATGCAGTGAAGAAAACCTGCTCGATCCACTTCGAAAGATGGAGGTAAACATTCCTTTAGAAGAATCAATGACATCGGAAGAAGATATCAAGATGGACATCCCTCCACCTTCTTCTCCAAGACTTGTCAAGCCAAAAGAAGAGCCACTAGATGATGAGCAACTCGGACATCTCAAGCCACAAGACACAATCATGCTGAATTCTGTTGACAACCAGCTTTTGGAACATGAAGATCAAGATTTCTTGGGAATCAACAAACTTCTTGAGTCTGAATGCTTTGAAGATATCAAAAACGCGGAAAGGATATCTATGGATCAATTCTTTCTGGAGGACAAGAAGATTTGCCAAGACGAGGACACTTTCCAAAGGCACGAAGATAGTAATGCCAATCAAGAATGCCGAAAGCACCCATTGCATCAACCAATCACGGCAGCAAAGATGGCATTGTCATTCCTAGCTATTCATGGAGTCGCCCTCAACAAAATTGGTTATTTCTTTCCTTATCTCTTATTTTATCTTTCATTTTTTTGTGCTCATATTCTTCGAATCTCATCATATTTGCTTTATGCTTTGAAGTAGTATGATTCACCCTAACAAAGGGAGAGGAAGAAAGGGAGTCGAGCTAATGACTTTAAACAAGCGCTTGTTGGGAGGCAACCCAATTTTAATTCCTTGAATAATTAATTTTACTTTTATTATTAATTTTTACACTAATCTTTCTTTGAGTTTTTGTTTGATAGGAATTTATGAATTTTTCTTTATTGAAAAATTCGTCTTCAAGGAGAGAATGCACAAAAACAAATGGAGGGTCATAACCACTACCGAGGCCATGGTTGATGCCATATGTGCCTATGGCTGTGTTCAAGAACACAAGGCAGCTCGAGGCGCCCCAGGCTAACACCAGCAACCAGCTACTGCTGCATAGCAAGCTTGTTGTTGCTCCGCGAGACGCATGTCCCAGCGACAAGGTGCCTCCAGCGGAGCACAATAAGGTTGCTTCCGCGGAGCATCTTGCTGTCCTTGCTGCATGAGAGCCGCGAAGCAAGGCAGCCTGCTGCTGCCTAAGCACGCCAGGTACAAGGCAACTACGCACCAAGCTGCGCAAAGCAGGCCTGATGGCAGCGGCTCAAGAGTAGCGCGAGGCTGCTGCTGCACTAGCACACCAGCGCGTGAGGCCGCCTCAGCACCCCAGCGGCACCAGCATACCAGGCAGCGCAGCAACAAGCCCGCAACGCATAAGGCAGCCCGTAAGTGCCAAGCTGCCGCCTGATGCTTTCCCTCTCCTTCCTTGCAATTTGAAATCCTATTTTAGGTAGGATCAAAACTCTTAATTGCAATAGAAGATAGATGACATCCTCCTACAAGGTAATGAATTCCTAGTCCAGGTATGTTTCTAACTTTTTACTCTAACTAAAACTTTTTAAGAATAGGATTTGATCACTATATAAAGTAATCAAGAAAAGGAGAATGAGGAAGAGCTTCACCCTTTCCTTGTTCGGTGCAATCAAATTAGTGATCAAATTACTAGCTTAAGAGATGATTTTAATAACATAATTGGGAATTTGGATGACCTCTTCAATTTATTGGAGAAGGCTATTCATAAACCAATTTAGGTTTAGTTTTAAATTTCTTATTTTTAGATTTATTTTTATGCATCTTAGGATTAGTTATTTATGCTTTAATTTGCAATTTCCTTTATCTTATGTCTTTAATTTTCAAGTTTCATTAATAAACTATCTAGTTTTATTTTCCTATCACTTTAATTTTCTATTGTCTTTTATGATTGAGTGATTATCTTCATCAAGGCCGCCCATGTATGTTTTCTTGAACCCTAACTCTTTATTTTTGGTAAGATGATATTGCATGCTTTGTTTGATTACTTTACATTGAGGACAATGTGAATTTTAAGTGTGGGGGGTGAATACTTGATAGGGTTATTACTTGAATAATTGAGTCATTGATAGTCCTTGTTTGCATGAGAATCTAGGATAGAATTTGATTGTTTTTGGATTGATCTTATTTCCCCAATTTTTGAAAAAAAATCGGATTTTTGAAGATAAAATTTCGAATTAAATTTCGAATTTCTCAAAACCTTTTGAATTTTTCATGCATATTTTGATTAATTGATTTGATTATGATTGATGAATGCTTAGAATTTTAATAATGTTTGATTTATTGATTGAGTTATAGCATGTTGTTTGATTTCTTCGAATTAGGTATAATCGAAGTTTGTGATATGATCTTATTTATTAATTGCTTCTATGATTATCTATTTCTAGAACTTGTGTTCAATCTTGATTGAAATTATGATTGAGAAAGTATGTCATGGATATATGTCAAGAATAAGTGTGGGGGACTATCTCTATAAAGGGTAATTAAAAAAAATTGTTTTCATAAAAAGAAGTGTTTTTCATGATAGAGGAGAAGAGGTATTTCTGTAAATAAATAAAAAAAATCAATCCATTGTTGTCACTCTTTTCTTTAACAAAAGGAGTTAGTAACCCTTGGAAAGAGGATAAGAGGCATGGAATTACAGAAATACTGTCCCTCTGAAAAAATAAAGAAGGAGTCCTTCTAGAGTGCTAGTAGCCTCAAAAATGGGAGTTAGTAACCCCAAATCATGAACACTTCGAGGTTAGTAACCTCAATTTTCTAAAAACAATTACCCTTGAAAATCTATTATAACCCACAATGACCCTTGATTTATATTTACGACATTGCAATCTTTTGAGTAATGGAGAAAGAGAGGAAAACAGGAGCTTATAGAAAGAAGTAGTTATAGAAAGTGAAGAATGGTAAGTGATTAAAGCTACTTTGATTATGATTACTTAAGAATGATGATGCTTGTTGTTTCTTGATCTTTGGATTAAGTATTATTATTATCCTTTGTTATTTTGATTTCATGATTGAATTGATTCTTTGATGTATGTATGAA